>CABFKP010038715.1:0-13233 GCA_901779475.1 Panagrolaimus davidi
TTATGGCATCTGAAAAATCTTCTTATTTGACAGGGCAATGCATCTTTGTTGAAGGTGGACTTTTAATTGATTCACCAACAGTAAAATTTGATTAAAAAATGTTGTTTGATTTTGTTGAATGGCATGAAAATTGGCTTTTCAGTTTTTTTTAATTACTCAAAAAATATGTATGTAATCAAGTTAATCAGTTTTAAAAAAAAATTTAATTTTCTGTTTAAAAGAAACTAATAAAAAAATAGTTTAATAAATTTGCTATAGAAATATTAATAGTTAGTTACCGTCATAGTTGACTAATTTTCCAAAGTGTTTTATAGCAAAGACTTTTTGAATTTAACAAATATTAATCTTTTCATTGTTAGTATGGAGTATATCACCACAAACCATTTTAAACACATAATTTAAAAAAAATTGGTTGCAAATTCGAGAAAATATTTTACACTCTAATAACAAATTTAAAATGATTGTTTGAAAAAATAAGTATAAAAAGAAATGTTAGAATGCGTCAAATCAGTTATATTTATAAATTTTTTTATCCAACCAGTCTCGTTTTTTAAAGAATCAGTTTATAATTATTATTGAATCCCCATCAAAACCAAAATTATTGGCCTTCATAAAAAATTTATTTATCAAATTTATCACTTTCCTAAAAATTTATTTTGTATGTACTTAAAGATATCAGTTATAATTGTTTATCAAAAAAAGTTCAAAAAAGACAATTATTTTTTTAACTAAAATTGTATTTCAAAAAGAAAAAAACTAAATGACGGAAAAACAAAAATCTTTTAATGATGAATGCCTAAACAGTTAATAAAGTAAAATATTAAAATTTTCAGTAAATTCTTAGTAAACCTTTTGAATTTAAGATTACCGAAATACAATGTCAAGCTTAGATTCATCATATTTTTGATTTGTTACAAGAGTATTTCAGTTATTTTAATCACACAGAAATCACATTTAATTAATATTTAAATTTTAAAATAAGATAAAACTTAAATACTTATGTTAATAAGAATCAAATGTTTAAAATATACAAAACAATTATTACAGCAAGATTTATTCAAATTAGTTATTTTTTCTTTCTTTGATCAAGCAGTTGCTCAGTTAAATGATACAAAATTAATTAAACTAATATATTTTCAAAATTCAACACACTTTATAAATAACATATTTTTTGTGCTTTTTTTGTTTTTTAAATATGCAAGTTTCAAATAACGGCAGTTTTCTATTACCGAAAAGTTAACTATCAATGCTTTTTCAGGCTAAAAGATACTTAAAATCATGACCTTTGTCGTTTCCAGTTAATTATTAAATTATGAAATTTAATAATTAGTATAAATATTAAATTTCGTAATATGTTTTGGAAAATGTTTCTTTTTATAATTATCTATTATCTGTTGTAAGAAAAAGACAGCTTACTGCATTATTTCAGTTTTTTAATTAAAGTAAGCGATGTACAATAAAATTAAGCTGTCTTCAGTGTTTATTGTTTAAAATTTAACTTACAAATGCACTTTTATTAAAATTTGTAAAGAGTCTTTTTTTCTGATTCATCTAGCATTCTTTTCTTGGCGCCAACTGAATGAGGTCAGTTGTGTTGTGTGATTGTCTTTTTTCTATTCTCTTTTGAGCGACCACATATGCCACAAATGGATAAGAAAACAGAGATCGTGCATTCGGCAGATTAGTCAAACGGTGAAGGTGGAGTTTGTTCCGACATTTTTTTGGTTGCTTGCGATGGCAGTTTATCATAAATCTTTTATTTTGGTTGTGTTTACACCATATCTTTTCAATTCAGTTTTTTTTTCTTATGTTCGGCACTTGTTCATTTTATTTCCTATGGACGTGATCCCCTTCCCCCCTTATTAAACCTGTAACAAAAAATTACAAATGTTCCCACATCAATTTTGTATATCACGATTTGTTAAATAATTGAAAGCGTTGCGTCTACTTTGTAACAACGAGATTATGGATTTTTTATTAAAACGAGAATCACATGTAGTTGTCAGTTTTTTTCCAAATTTCTCAAAAAAAATATGGCAAGCCATAATAAGAGGAAAACAGCAACCACAGTTTATAAAAAAAAGGCAAGAATCAATTTTTATAATTCCTTTTTTGTTGAAACACCACAGTTTTAATTAGTTTTAAAAGTTATTTCATTTTAAAATTTTTTAATTTTTTAGACCTGATCCCCCTTCCCACCCTTATTAAACCTGTAACAAAAAATTACAAATGTTTCTTTGTACTTCAATTTTGTATATCCCGATTTGTTAAATGATTTAAAGCATTGCGTTTACTTTGTTTTTTTTTTAGTTTTTTTTATTAAAACGTTGTTTTGTTATTGACAGTTTTTTCCAAATTTTTCAAATAAAAATATGGCAAGTAATAGTTATGATAAAAATGTTGGAGAAGAAAATATTGCTTCAAATATTGCGGAAAATACAATTGACATAGTTTATAAAAAAAGGCAAGAATCAATCCAAAAGATCATTGAAAAACTTATTCATGCAGTAAATTGTAAAAATGAAAGCTGCACCACTTTCGCAACATGCAACCGTTTAAAACAAATTCTTTCACATCTTCAAATTTGTAAAAATCGAAAAGAAAATAAATGTTCAGTTTGCAAACAAATGATTGCACTTTGTTGTTTTCATGCAAAACAATGTAAAGCTGAAATTTGTCAAATTCCATTTTGTCGTCAAATTAAATTAAAACTTGCTGAAAAAGATCAAGAAAAATTTGTTCAAGAATTTGAGAAATTTCAACTTGAAGATGTTGAAGAATTTATTAGCATGTAGTGTTTTTCTTTTGATTAATAACTTTTAAACTTAAAAATTAACTTTTTAGTAAAATGCTTTAATAACCAGGATATTCAGTTTAATTGTTATGTAGCTGTTATCAACCCCTATCTATGGCACAAATAACCTATTTTCTCTTCACCCTTATAAAACTTCCTGTTCAAATTAATTTTTTTGCTTCTTATAATTGCTACAGTATTTTGCATTTAAAAAAGTTTATGAATAAATAAATCCCATGTTTTTAGTTTTTTGAAATGAAACAAAAAGTGATCAAAATAATATTTGTAAAATGGTTTAGCGATTAAAAATTCTGACATATTTTGAGTCTTTAAAAACATAAAAAATGTTATATCTTTGTGTAGATTAAATACGCAGTTTTTAAAAAAATTATTAATAAAAACGTTGAATTCAAATCATACATTTTTCAATTCAATGTTATCAAAATTTTTGTAAATCAGTTTTTAATGTTTCCGTTGTACTTTGCACCCAAGAATATCCGAGAAGAAAACAGTAACGAACGAGTTTTAAAACTAAATATGCAAAATCCCATCATTCAAAAAATGATTACCTCATTTTTTCTGTAAATTTTTTTTGTAAATTTTTATGTCATTTTTTTTATAGTTTTTTTTTCTGCTAATATGTTGGTCAAATAAATTCCCTGATATTATTTTTCTGTTGTGAAAGTACATTTCTCCACGACAGAAACCATCGCAGTTATGAATGTATTATTATTTTTATTTTATGAGTCATTTAATTATTCAAGTGGAGGAAAAAATACTGTTGTTATTTACTATTATTTTTAAAAAAGAGTAATGTTAGCTAAGAAAAAAAAGACAAAAATTGTGCGACATTAATATTTCGCTGCCATACGAATATGCTTTAAAAATTAAGTATTGGTGTAGAGAATAGTATTCCGTCACTTTTAGAACACAGAGGATAACTGCAATTTAATCTTTATACAGTTTTAATAAATTAAATCGTTGATATCACGTTTTACCAACGCAGTATTGGAGAATACTGTTTTAGAAAAATAAAAAAAACAAGGATGCAGTTTAAAATTCGTTTTTAATTTAAAATAATTTAAATTAATTATGTACTTAAGGATCATATTTTCCCATAGGTTTAGTTATTAGAGAAAGAAAAAAAGCTGATGCAGTTAAAAATAAATTTTTATTTACATATTTATTCAATCTATAAAAACTAATAATCACAAATAACAAGTATCCCCAGTTTTTGTTGAAGTGCTTGTATCAAAAGTAACACTCCCACGATTATTTTGACTTTTTTTCGATGATCTTCTTCCTGTTTCATCAGCCAAAGAATGATTTCGAAGTTGTACATTAATATCTTCAAAAACAATCGGTGAATCAATCGCAACCAAATTTGATGAATTTTCATTTGATGCCGCCGGTGTTGTACAATTATTTTCTTCACATTGAACCACAGATTTTGTTTTATTAAATAAGTATCGAAAATTTGTAATAATTTGAAAACGAAATTGTGGATTACAAAAGAAATAAATAAATATTCGAAGGAATGAATTTATTGCAACCATTATCGAAATTAAATCTGCGGTGTAAGTATAGAATTTTGTGCTAAAAGTTAAATTTATCGTTTAAATTTGTCTCCTGTTTCAGTTTTATTAAAATTAATTTTCTAAAACCTTAGGTTATAACACTAAAAACATAAATCTATTTATAAATTTTTATATAAAATCCAGTTTTAAGTTGGCTTGAAATTTATTAAAAGCTCGTGAAAATTTTTCTTTTACAATTTGGAGAATAACATTTAACTTAAATTTTCAGTATTTTTTCGATTTGTAAATACAATTTTCAAAAATTAGCGATATCGATTTAGTTTATACTAAAACAAATCAAGGCAATGTCTGTAGCCAAGCAGAACAAAAAAATGCCGTTTTAAACTTCAATGACATAAGCAAGCGATATTACAATTTCAGTTAAAAAATTTTCTATGGCCGGAAGTTCAATCGATGACAGTTTTTAAAAATCTTTTTTAGTGCGACCAGTTTCAACTTTTCAGTGCTTAAAAAGCTACCCAACGTTTGATTAACAAAAATTACTACAAAGCACTTTTTGATTTAATGATGGAACTTAACCATTTAAAAAACCTTATCTGAGTAAATGTATTAACCTGTGCAGTTTTGAAAATTTTGTTAGATCGCATATTATATATATATTTAAAAATTAATATGTTTTATTCTACTCCTACAGTTTTTAAAAATTTCATTAATCTTTTCTGGCAAAAAACTGCCTATAATCCTCGGAGTAGTCAGTTATAAATGCCATCAATTTTCTGACAAAATTTGAAAACTATTTACAACAACTCAGTTTTAATAAATCTCCAAAATCCCATACTTAAATAAATTAAAACAGTAGTCACCATTTGATATCAGTTTATACGAATAAATACCCTTACCTTGAACCATCTTCATTAAACATTAATGGATTTCCTTTAAAAACATTTTCCATAACAGTTATAAAAACATTAAAACAATTACAAAATAAATATGTAAATACAATTGTTACCATTGTTCGAGTTGCATATCGCAATTCACTTCGATGCTTTCGATTTGAAACTATCGATTCTAAAAACGATTGATAAACTTAAAAGCCAGTTTGAACTCTTTTTAAATTTTTACCTTTTCGAAGTAGTGATGAAATTTGTGGCATTTCAGAAAAATTTTTTGCAATTCCAAAATGATGATATAGCCGTTTTTTAGTTAATGCAATAATTAAAAGATTTAATGAAAGTAAAAGTAAAAATGGTACAATAATATGTACAACAGAAATAACATAAAAATTAAACATTGCATAATCTTCACTGCTCATCAAAACTGGATCAAATGTATAATCCTTAAAAAAATGAAAGAAATAATATTTAGTTTCCACCAAAGATTTGTCAGTTTTTATTCAAATATAAAATGCTATAACCAAAAGCACTTTCAAATTATTTAAATGGGTAAAAAAATATTTACAAATTATTGGAATTCATGATTTTGAAAAAATTATGTTAAAAATTATGACAAACAAATTTTTTTCAAAAACATTAAAAATTTTTTAAGTATTCTAAAAAACGAAAATTTAAAAAAAAAATGTGAACCATTTTTTAACACCTGTTCATCATAATATTCAGTTTAAATAAACGCTAAACAAAAGCATTCAGTTATAATTCAATATCAAAAATTTACTTTTAACTTTCTTATTTTATTTTTAAAATACGTTATAAAAACGAACTTTTTTACAAAGAATCTGAGCGGCACAGTTTAAAAAAACCAAAGAAAACTTACTTCAAAACTTGGACATCCGGGTAAAAAAATAACTTTATAATCAAAAAATGCCGGTAATCGTAAAACAAAAATAACCAATAAATATACAGTTGCAGTACAATACCGACCAATTTCCCTAAAACCAATGATAAAATTTTGGACAGTTTAACTTAAAAATTTAACATACGTTGAAACAAATGAAAGCCATTTAATATTTCCAACAACAATAAATCTTTCAATTGTTGCACAAACGACCATATATGTTGATGCAAATTGTACTTAAACCATTATAATTTTCAAAATTACAGTTAAAAAAAATTTTGTTCTTACCAACTCTTGAAGTTCCATATAAAATCATTGCATAACTATGCCAAATATGATGCAATTTTTCATTTTTATAATAAATTGCAAATGCATCAATTGTAAAAAATGGGATATAAATTAAGCAAATTAAGGAATCAAATATTGCAAGCAAAAATAAATAAAATGTTGGAGTTTGAAGTCGTTTTCGATTTGAAAATACTTTCTAAAAATTTTGTTTCATGCCACAAATGCTGCAGTTAAAGAATGCTTTTTTTCTCGGAGGAGCGTTTTTTTTATATGTTTTTAACCGCGCAGTTATTTCAAAAGTTTATTTTTTTTCAAAATCGTAAAAATTTTAGGCTAAAAATTTCATGTTTTATTTTTAAACAAGGATTTTTACACAGCAGTTATATCAAATTTACATAAATGTAAAATTATGTAAATCCAGTTTATGATTAAAAACTTTAAATTATTAAAATATATGCTTCAACCTCTGACAGTTTTATTATTTTCATCCACTTAAATTTTTATCATGGAATTTACTTTATTATAAACGTGGACTCATTTTTATTACAAAAACATTTTACATTTCAAGCTTGATTTTTACAAACCATGCAAAAAGAATACAGTTAAATTCAAATCTTTTTTAAAAGATATTATATCTTTAAATTATACCCGAGTAGCCTATGCTCAAAACAGTTATTTCAAACTCTAAATTTAAACTAAAAATCTAACTTACTACTAAAAAAGCATTGAATAAAAGTCCCAATAATGCAATCGGAGTTCCAACATATGTAACCAATGCAAATCGAGCAAAATCATATGCTTCATTCTTTCCACCACATTCTAGTCCTTCTGAAGTCGACAATTCTGCAGCTGTTGTATCATTCATTTTCTCTAATGTTTTATCTACAAAACAGAATATTTCTATACAGTTTTATACTTCAAACAAAGGTCAAAAATGTATGTAATTATCACGGGATAATCAAGGCTTAAAAACATTTCAAATTCTTTCGAATGTCAATGATGTAATATATATTTTTTTAAGAAGATAAATTTTGCAAAAATTTTAATATAGGCAACGAACGCGAGCACATTTTAACAAAATTACTTTTAAAGCCGATTGAAAGGTGTTTTTTAAGCTTTGAAGTCAAAAATGACATCAATGCCAAAAAACTAAAGAAAAAGTTCAAAAGGGCAAATTGTTAAAAAAAAAACGACAGTTAAAAAAAAATTCAGATTGCAATTGTTTCCAGTGTCAGTTACCTAAGACCGCTAAATTCGCAAACAAAATGTTTAAAAAATGATCACAGTTATTACTTTTTAAAATTTTTGGAATAAAAACTATCTTTTATAGAACACATTAGTTCTTGTTACTTGAACATTGCGTTAATAAAGTTGAATATTCATCTATGATTAAACTATATGAATTCAGTTTTTATACATGCTTTTAAAATGCGAAGTTACTCAGTTTAAGTTAAAATAATATTTGTGATAAAAAAGATCACTTAGTTTTTACTTTATTAAAAATAATGTAATATTTTGTAAATAAATTTTGAACTGGAAAAATGAGTAATACAGAACAGTTTACAATGTCAGTATAAAAAGAATAGAAATTATCACTTTAATCGAGTAACAAGATTGTAAGCTTCACAAACTATTTATTAGAATCTGTGAAATTTTCGAAAGTGTCAGTTTCTAAAGAAAACTACCTTAAATAATTTTGACTTTTCTTTGTTTTTTAACCTTTGAAAAGTTTAAAAATATAATTTGCATAACGGACATCGCTTTTAGCTGAATCACTATTGATAAAAGGGATTTCACAAACAAGAAATTTTTTTTAAAAATTAAAGAAATCTATTTTAGCAATTACTGTTTATTTTAAAAGTTCATTCTGGATTAATATCAGTTTAACAACGAAATATGCATCAATCAATTGATGTTATCAACAAATTATGATGATGGTCATAACAGTTCAATTTAAAAAAACTCGCTTTATACTTAACAAACGAGATTTATGTTATCACCAAATATTAAAAATTTTAAAGTTTTAGAAATATTATAGTGTTTGTTTTGCACAGTTTACACATCTTAAAATTTTAAAAGTTAAAAAAAACAAGTACATTTTCAAGTCCAAAAACTAACTTTATATTTCTCTATTCTATCACGAAACTTACTCTTAAACTACTTCAGTATGTATAAAATGCCTTCCACAGGAACGAAAAAAAAACATTTTAAACATTAAACAAGCATACTTTTAAAAGATTATTTAAAAATGCATGAAATCATTAAAAAAATATTTGAAATGAACTTTTGTTTTTTTTCTTTTTAAAAAAACATAAAAACGAACGCGAAAAAAAGAAACACGAAAGTAAGGAGTAAAAAAAGTACGCGAGCTTTTTTAGAGACAAAACTTTTTTTTTTCTTATATCGCATTTATAGATAAATAAAATTGAGGAAATTTGAAGAAAATAAATTGAATTTAAAATTTTGATCGTTTTTATATCTTATTTTGAGGTGAGAGAAAAAAGGAGAGAGAGAAGACAGAAGAAAAAACATATGAAAGAAATTTAATTTAAGTTTTATTAACACTTATATATTAAAATAGAATTCAAAATTATCGTCTAACATTTTTGGGATGGTTTTAAAAAAAGGTAAACCGGAAGCTCGGAATATTCGCAGAAATTTCGTTTGGTAACATTTCACAGTTTTTTTATAAATCTTAAAATTACCTTCAAACGAGATAAACCTTACTTAAAATGACGGTAAAAATCCAAGTATATACAGTAGCGTTCAAAAGTTTTGAGACAAAACGTTTTTTCACGATAATTTTTTTTATGCAGAGGAGTTTTGTGAACCCCTACCATGTTTTGAAGCCCTATCCATGGCCTATCGAAAAAACACACCCTTAGGCCCTGAGAGTTCTCTCACGAAAATTTTCGAATTTTTAAAAAAAATTTGGTGTTCAAAAGTTTTGAGACAAAAATTTTGAAATGCATATTTATATTATAAAATCAAAAAAATCACAATAAAGTTAAACAAAACTATTAATATACCATTACAGTATCCTCATATTGATACAATTACATTAATACCTATATACTACGGCGATTTCCAACTTTTATTAAAGCAAATGGTTTTGCAACAAAGTATTAATGGTATATTAATAGTTTTGTTTAACTTTATTGTGATTTTTTTGATTTTATAATATAAATATGCATTTCAAAATTTTTGTCTCAAAACTTTTGAACACCAAATTTTTTTTTAAAAACTCGGAAATTTTCGTGAGAGAACTCTCAGGGCCTAAGGGTGTGTTTTTTCGATAGGCCATGGATAGGGCATCAAAACATGGTAGGGGTTCACAAAACTCCTCTGCATAAAAAAAATTATCGTGAAAAAACGTTTTGTCTCAAAACTTTTGAACGCTACTGTAGTTTAATAAAATAAAAAAAAAATTTACAGAATGCTGATATCTGTTTTTACCCTAAAGAAAGAAAAAAAATTATAATAGGCAAATAAAAGACGCCCAGTTTTACCCCAAAATTTGGTATCAAAAGCTTTGTAACATTTATTTCCTAGGTGAAAACTATGGAGCCAGTTAAAAAATCATTGGCAAATTCAGAAGAAGCAAATTGTTAAAAGATGCACAATTCTTTTAACAAATTACTTCTTGTTTTATACAGTTTTATAAAATAAAAAACACGCTATAAATATAGTATTTCAGTTAATAACACCCCTATTTTAAGTTTTAACCTTTTATTTCCTACATAGTTTTCATAAACAAAAAATCTCCACATAATTATTAAAAGCTAACTCCCCCAGGGTCTTCCTTTTTTCATAAATTATCATTTATTCATTCATTCATAAAACATCACCTTTTTAAATAAAACACATTTTTCAGTTTTTCAATGAAAAAAAAAACACATAACAATTACAGTAGCCAGTTTTATTTCTAACCATTAATTTTTATGAAAAAACAGTTTAAATATTTAAATAAAAACATTTGCAAAAAAAACAATATATGAGTTCCAGTATACTTTTTATTAAAATCATAAATTTTTAAAGAGTGCATCTCAAAAGTTTAAGTTACCAAAAACGAACGAGCTCCACATAGGGACTAAAAAAATGTCGGCGGAAAAAACTTGACACTGATACAGAAAGTTCGTTATAAATTACAGAGTTTTCAAATTCTTCAGAAACTGGTTTCAGTTAAAAATCAAAGCATAAACTCAATGTGTTAAGATCTTGTCACATTGAGTTTATGCTTTCACGTTTTATGATATTTAGTTTTATATGAAAAGAATAAGCAATACATTTTACCAAAGTTAATAATATCCTTTCCACAGGTTTAGCCTTTTATATTTTATATAATATTTACAAACAGGAAAATTCTCATTACAATTATAAACTTTATAATGAAAAATGGCTTTTTTTATTTTCATTAATTATCTTTTATTCATTCATTCATAAAACATCATTTTTAAAATTTTTTTCATCAAACTTTAACAACAAGCACAAAAAGCACGAGTAACTTAACAAAGTTTTAAGATTTTCAAGACTGATCATGAAAATCCCACCAGTTTTTTCTTAAAAAAAATAGAGAAAGTTCAAAAGCCGTTTTATCACATAAAGACGGATTTATCTTAATTTTAAACGAAGCAGAAAGCTTATATTTGGATAAGTCAAAAGCAAGGTTAATTTAAGTTAAAATTATAATTATGAAAAGATACCATGATAAGCGTCTAAATTTGAAGCAAGTTAAAAATTCAACGTTATAGTAAAAAATTATTTTGGAGAGTTACAACATTTTTTAATGGTATTCAGTTTTTTAAAATATAAATTTTTATAAAAGCTAATGATACCTTTTACAGTTTTAACATTTTTATTTCCTATATAATTTTTTAACGAACTTTATAGAATAATTCCCCCATGGCCTTCTATTTTTCACTAATTATCATTTATTCATTCATAAAACATCATTTTTTATTTGAAAAGTGAAAAGCGTTAAAAGTTTACCAGTAAATTAAAAATTTCTACAGTTTTAGTCGTAACTATACGGCTTTCAAAAATGAGATAAAGCAGTTTTAGAAAACAAATGTAATTAAAATTAAAATTAAAATTAAAAGAATAGAACCATAACATATTTTCAAAATTATCCAAATTGCTGCCAGTTAAAAACAAAATCACGCAAAATCTAAATAGCTTTAAAGCCTCCGGCTTTTTAAATTTTTTACTTTAAGTTTTACAACGTAAAAAAAGTTTATGCTGTTAAAAAAAGTTGTATATTAAAAACAGATTTATTATAAATAAAAATGAACTTAATAAAAATGAAACCAGTTTAGTTTTAATTATAATAAAAATCGAAGGATTTTATGATTATTTTTGAGAAACATCAGTTGCGTTTATTTGTTGAAAACTTCGATTTAAAATGAAATCCTATAAATTTAAATTTTCTTTTAAAAGCATATATGTCTATGATTCAGTTTTGTAAAATAAAAAATAAGCTACAAATTTTTATAAAAGTTAATGATATCCCTTTTAAAGTTTTTAACATTTTTATTTCCTAAATAGTTTTTATAAACAGAAAAAATCTCTACTTAATTATAAACTATATAAAACTCCCCCATGGTCTTCCTTTTTTTAATAATTATCATTTATTCATTCATTCATAAAATATCATAATAAAACACATTTTTGCATTGAAATATTAAAGTGTAAACTTTTAAATAAGCAATACCAAAAAACTTTTTTAACCTTAGTTTAAAAAAAAGAGGGACTTTAATATTGGTTATTTGGAAGCTGCTGCTGCTGACTTTTTTGAGGCATTAAAAAGAAGAAAAAAAACAAATGAGCCCAAAAAATGAAACGATACTTTTATTGAAATTTAAAAAAAGTAGGCAATAAAAAAATGGATGAGTTTTTGAGTTATATTTGAATGTAACTTCCCTAATGGGAAAAGCAGCAGGCAAAAAAAAAGAGAATCCCACTGGAGACTTTTTGCTTCCGTTTTTTGGAAGCAAAAAAATAGAGGTATTCAAAGTAGCAGACGAAAAAATTAGAAAGAGTAGTAAAAAAATGCCATTGATCGTTCTTTCGGTCCTCTCAAAATTATGAGTGATGAGGAAAAAAAACGACACATATAAAAAATGACATAAAAATATCAAAAACAATGTCACTTAAAAAATTTAGCTTTGAATGAATAAAAACACGGATTTTAAAAACTTATGTTTTATTCAACGTTTTTTTCTTTTACAACTTCCTNCGTTTTTTTCTTTTACAACTTCCTCTCATTTCCCGTCTCGTTTTCTTTCAACCACCAAAAAACAACAACTTTAATAACCAAAAGAAAAAGTTTAGAAATTTGTTCCTTGACTGACAGCTTTTAAAAACTAAAATATGAAAAAAAAATTTTTTAGTGAATGACGCATATAAAAAATAGAGATGGAATTTATCCCAAAATTAATAAATATGTATATTTTTTTCTCACCAACCATCAGATTTTTTTCTTTTATTTGTTTTATTTTTTTCTTGGAGCTTATGAATCTTTTAAAATGCTTCTTTTTTTATTTATTAAAAATAACTTAATTATTTTGGGCAAATATTTCACAGGCTGTAACCAGAAAATGAAAAATAAAGGAAAAATAAATTTAGTGTTGCAAAAGAAAATAAATAAGAAAAAGAAACTAAAATAAATATTCACACGAAATATGCAATAAAACTCAAAGTTTTATTCTTAACAGTTTTCTTTTCACATTTTATGCACTCCATAGATGATCAGATCGAGGGCAAAAAGAAATTCATGTAAATTTTCATTGAACGTCAAAATTGAAATTTTTTTGCATTTTTTTT
>CABFKP010038724.1:0-13215 GCA_901779475.1 Panagrolaimus davidi
ACAAAAATTTAAATGGCTACATACAATCTCATTCAATGTGTTGTTCGCAAAACGAAGACAATTTTTAATAAAAATGCATTACTGAATCCTCCATCTAGTAATTTTCCATCAGATGTTATTCGAGCATTAAAACGCAATGCAATTCCAAAAACTTTGTTAAAATTAATGCAAGTTTGCAAATATTTTTATGATTATCGATTTCGATATTTGGCAATTGAAGAACTTATTTATCCTTATTACGAAAATATAGATGTAAAAGCAAAAATTCAGCTATTGGGCTTTAAAAGTTCTGATAGAGCTTATAGTCCTCCCTCAAATATTTGGCTAATTGATAGCCTTTTCATTGCATCTCTGCAATATGATTATACTTCACTTTTAATTCAAAAAAGATTAAAATTTGTGATATAAAAAGATTACATCTTTCAAATCAAAAAATTACCATTGATGATTTCCAATTTTTAACGGCTTCAAAAAATGTGGTCCGTCTTCTCTTTGAGAATACTACCATAATCAATAAAGAGAAAATGGAAGTTGCTTTAGAAAATATTTTGGAATGTTTACCAAATGTTAAAAGGATGTTATTGTGAGTTTTACAAAGTATATTATTATCTCACATCAAATTGAAAGTGTATAAATCGTTCTTCTTTTGATCAGATGTCAGGCAAAGTGCTTTTGTCGGCATTCGAAAAACCGCCAAATTTAAAATTTTCTTGCTAAAAATTTTTATGTTTTTCTCTGACAAAAAAAATTTTTCACAATGTTTTACAAAACTTTACGAAAAAAACAAACTTATCTTTTTTTGGTGATTTTTTATCGGATTTTTAACAACCCTATAAGCTCGTTTTTTTCGTAAAGTTTTGTAAAAGTTTGTGAAAAAATTTTTTTGTCCGAGAAAAACATAAAAATTTTTAGCAAGATATTTTTAAATTTGGCGGTTTTTCGAATGCCAACAGAAGCACTTTGCCAGACATCTGACCAAAAAAAAGAACCTTCGTTTCGATGTGATCTGTATCTGACATACATTTTTTCAGTTATGAAACTATTCCTTCCATTGTTTCTTTGGAGGAAACAAAAAAATACCTTCCGCAAAAATTAAATTTTTTTTTGTATCTCAGCGAAAAAAAGACTGATAAAATTTTTAATTTTAAAGATTTTTTGGTTATCTTGAAAGTAAGTTTTTTACTTGCATTTGGAATCTGAATTTTTTTATTGCTTTGTTTTATCTTACCCAATTAATTTTTTATTAATTTTGAAGGAAAACCCAAAAATTGAGTTTGATTAATTTATGTTCCGAAAGAAGATATTCAACGAATACAAACTTTCATCAATGACATCATCAAAACTGGATAAACAGAATTTCCTCCTCCACGCATTGAAATTCCATTGATAAACAAGAAGACAAACAAAAATTTACAACATCTTCAAAAACTGTTTGACGAAAAAAAGTTTGCTGCAAAATAACAATCTTAAAATATTTCTCTTATTCTAATTAATATAAATTCGTTTATTCTATGTGCTTTTTTATTTAAAAAAAAACTTATTTTATAACTTTAAATTTCTTAAAAAAAGAGATCTATCAAATTTAGTATTAAACATTGTCTGCCGAAAGCATATAGAAAAGTTTTTTTTCCTCACAAATGTTGTCAAAAAGCATTGTTAAAACATGAAAAATAATTTTATAAAAAATAGATAGTTTTTAAAATCATTGCTTTTCGCAAACAAGATACAAAGCAATAATAAAAAAAGCGTAAAAGTTTCTTTGTGTCAAACAAAAAAATGTTTTTAAATAAGTTTGTAACACATAAAATTTTTGTTAATAAACAAAATATCGGATAAATGCTAATTTAAGATTGTTACAGATTTTTGATAATCTTGCTCAAATATTAAATTTTTAATGTTTTGTTCTTCTTGTGGGGGTGTTCTTCTTTTTTTGGATTACAAATATATGAAAAAATATCAAGTTTTTTTCCAAAAAAAATTTGTCGTTTTGTGTTTCATTAAAATATTCAAAGGAAAAACAATTGAACATCATCTTCATCTTTAAAAAAATTATCCTGCCTAAAAAAAGAAACGACTGTTTTCCTTTTTATTTCACTTATGAAATAAAAAAAAGATCGCATCAAACAAGTTCGTAAATTTTCAACACAACACTTTATTTTAAAAACGCAGATGCTTTTTTTTGTAAAAGAAACATCGCCATTTTTTTGCAAATAAATATTTCAAAATGACAAGTGTTTTTTTGCAAATGAAAAAAGATGTAAAACATTGTTTTCGCAAAACAAATAAGGAAAATGAAAGCAGTGATGTTTTTCTTCTTTTTGAATATTTCATAATAGGGTATAATTTGTCTTTATAATTAAATTGTCAGTGAAAACAGATTATCAACAAAACAAGGAGTTGCTCCATACTTTTTTCCATGGGGTCGAATTGCCTCATACATTAAAAATCAAATACGTTTTAATTTCAAAACTTCACATTTAAAAAATAAATTTATTATTTCATCATTTTAACAATGTCATCAATTTTAAAATTATTATTGGATCAAATTTGAGCTTATTTGTGTTGCCTATTCATAAAACAGAAAGAGTCTCAAATAAAATGCAATTATTCTTTCTTTGTCTTTCTTGCTTTTTTTATTCGCATTTATTACAAAAATGTTTATTTGAAATGAAATAAACACTTTGATAAAATAATTCTCCATGGAAATAAACTAAAACGTTATATTTAAACATTGCTTTTACTGCAAAATGCATTTTTTGTTATTTTTGTTACAAAAAAACTAAGATATGACATAAGAATTTTTCTGGCCTTTTGAAAATTTAATTCCTATTTGATGTTGCTTGCACAAACATTATAAAAGAGGAAAAATAAATTTGAGAAACAAAATTATAAATGAATTATTTAATTAGATTAATCAAAGGGGTGCCCCCTCTGAAAAAAATTCCTGGGTAAGGCAATGAAGATAGTAGACAATTTTATATTTATTTTGACTACATATTTTGAATGGTCTGTTAATAATTTTAACTCTTTAAAGAAAGTAAACACGGCTTTAAATTATAATTGAGTCCAACAGTTATTTTTTAAAAATTATAATAAAATTTTTAAAAAAATAAAGTCACAGAAATTTATAGATGAAAAATGGTTTTATTTTTAAAATCACAAATGTAAAAATAAAAATTTTTTGATTGACGGAGATTTTGGAATCAATTGCTATCAATCATTGGACGAATTGTTGGATGAAAGAAAATGAGAGCATTTTGCTGAAATGGAAGAATGACAAAGGATTGATGGTTCCAAATGTTGTATTTTTTTTATTTCTGAAGTTGTTCAATTTTTTGTCAAAATTGTTCTAATTTTCGAGTCTCTTTACATGCATTATATTTTTTACCGTACCATTACCATAAAATATAATGCCTCTTCCATGCTTTAATATTGCAACAATTTTTTTATAATTTCCGTATGCTTTTAGCTTTTTTAATATTTCATCAAACACAATTAAAAACGCTGAAATATTCAAAACAATTTATCTCTTTTTTTCTTATCTGAAGAGCGTTGCGCTTCTTCGAAAGAAAAATGTTATGTACTACTTCATAAAAACTTTCTTTTTTCCCTTCAATTTATTACTTTCTATTTTTTTTCGCTTTCAAGAAAAGATGCCATTTAAATGTCAAATGCAAAATCAATTTTCAGTGGAACAAACATTTTTTTTGAACTTTTTTTATATCTTTTTCGTATTTTGCAGGTGCATGTTTTTATCAGAAGGAAGAGAATAGATACTGAAATGCCTAATGCAAAATCATTTTTTTTTTGTTAAAAAATGAAGGAAGCTTTTTGTGTATTTTTACACATTTTAGTTTATTTTGGGCAGTTTTTGGCAAGACACAATTGAATTTTAGAACAAAAAAATTGAGAAGGGCATAATGGAAGGACGAATGTAACTATCACTGCAAAACGGTTACTAAAACAATTAATTTAAACGTAAATAGAAACATTTTATTTTTCAATAATAATTCGATCTTTGAACATGTGATGTTGGATTTTTTGAAACGCTTGATCTGTATTTTTGGCAATTTTTTAGTTAATATTGATAGAGATTTTTATTATTTTTTGCTAAAAATATTTAAAAAAAATACAAGTGGCGTAAAAATATGATAAAAAAAATTTATAACTGCTTGATGTTTTTGTAATTTATTTTTCAATTTTTAATGCATCAATAAAAGCATATTTTATGTAATATAACTTCTTCTGCCTTATCTCACTATTAAATATTTATTTATATTAACCAAATGAATGAACGGGTATTTTTTATTAAATATTCAAAAAAAGATGGACGAATTTCTTCAGCTGCATTTTTAGGTCATTTTCAATATTAAAAAAAATTGTCCTTTGCGATGCAACATTTAAGCAATTTTTCTTTCTTTGACTAAAATGTTTTTAAGACCTTTTTTTCAACAAAAGTCTGCAATTTTCTGAATAGAAAATATGGACAAAAATGTTGAAATAAACCGTTTAACAACAATAAAAAAATCTCAATCTATACTCCAAAAAAATATCTGTGCTTTTTATTATATTTATTAATATTCCTTTTTTTAAGAGCTCTTTGTCCAAAAAAAGCAACAACAGAGATTTTGCTCAAGTGCTCTTTCTTTTTATGATTCATTTCATACAGTTTTCTTCGTAAAAAAATGTTTCTATAAAAAATTGCCGGTTCTTTAATACATTTTTTGTAACAAGCATAAAAGTTTGGTGTTTTATTTTGGAATATTTAATTAATTTTTTTAAACGTTTATTTTAATTTAAAAAAAAATTTGCAGTTTTAAAAACAAGTGTTACTGAAGCTTTTTATTTACGGATATACTCATTTTTAATGAGTTTTTGTAAGTTTCAAACATCCCGTCTTGAAATAAATTTTTTTATTCTGTAAAATTTTTCATGAATTTGTAAAAAATGCTTTCTTCTTGATTTTGCCAAATTCTCATAAATATATATATATGCATGTAATTTATTTTTGACATAATCATAAAAAAAAGTTTAAACTTTTTATTACAATCATTAGCAAAAAAGATGCGGACGTCTGACAAAGAACAAAATAAATATGGAGAAATTTCTTTTGTTCTTATGTTCTTTGCCTGATCGTCAGGTTTATCCGTTCGAATAAAAACGAAAAAAAGCAAAGCGTCCTCCTTCTTTAAAATTGCCCAAATGTCAGTTCTGTCTATAATGTCAGGGGCCCGGGCCCCGGGCTTTTTTAAAGCCCCGAAATTTTTTTTCCAAGCTTGATTAAAAATTTTTTTTAAGACATTAAAAGCGTTACCACTATTTATTTTTTTGCTTAAAATAACTTTAACGAAGAACAACTTTGATAAAAATGACCTCCATCATGCTTAAAACCCCCCTACAACGCCCGTTTTGCTAAAGCCCCGGCCCGGCCCCGAAGGCCCAGGCCTCAGGGCTTTCAAAAAGCCCCGGCCCCCGTCCATCTTTAGAAAAAAGCATGTAAAAAATTGGCCGTTGATAAAATTTTGTTACATGTTTTGCAACATTAAATTTTTTGGAAGAAATTATTATTTTTTACTATTTTTTTGTGTTAAAAAAGTTTTTTTCATCACATTACGAAAGAGGTTCTCCCGAGAGAAGGAGAGAATATCTTTTATTCGACAACCCTAGTGGTGATTGTAGTGGATATATTTTATATTGGGATATTATAATAGTATATATCATTACAACCCGGTTTGTATAGCTAGGTCGTGGTTGTTGAAAATCATAAAATTTTTATTTGAACGCATCTCACATTTCTCATAACTACATATAACAGAAGAAATGTTTCTCAGTTTACCATCTATCTTACTTTTTTATAAGTTATAGGAAAGTCAACAAACAAAAGGATATTTGTGTTTCATGTTGGATAATCAAAAAACAAATTACATGATTTTATCTGGTACAGGTATGAAGTGCAAAAGGCAAGTTTTTTTTTCCACGTTTAAAATGGCTTAAATGTTTTGTTACACACTTTTTTATTATGTACGTATGAGCAGCAACATACATAAAAAATTTTCAGATCAACTACAAATCGCACAGTTTTATTTGGTATCGCAAGGGACACTTCAATCATATTTGCCAATAGCAGCAGCGCACATGTTTCATACATCAATATAATACCTATGGATATAGAAAATCAACCATTTATTAATTTAGCAACAATTGATCATTATCTTATCGAAAACATGCCACCGACTGAGCCGAAAACAGAAAGCGGCAATATTATTAATTATTAATTTACATCTAATAGAGTATAAATAATAGGTTCTATTCATCAAGTTTAAATATTTGTTATTAGGTGTCCAGGAAAATGGAAATAATTTCTTTTGACATTAATATAATTTTCCATATTTTTAAATTTCTTATATTGACTAAGACTTGCAATTTTTAGAACCTGAAATGAGAGCTTTTCTCTTTTAGGAAATAATGACAAAAAAAATCGTATTCACTTTGAAGAAGTACATATTTCCCAAAAGAAAAATATTCTCGCTTAAATTTTTCTTATTTAACCGCAAAAAAAGGCACCTGGAAAAAATAATCGTTCCCTTTTATAATCGAAAAAGCAAATTTATTTTTGCGGAAAAAAATTTTTCTTAATGAACCCTTTGAAATTCTTTTATAACGTTTTGAATTTTTTATTCTTCATAAATTTCGTCAAAAACGATGTTAAAACTTGAAATATAATTTTATAAATTGATAGTTAATCATGTATTATTGAATTATTGTTTTTCTCAAACAGATAAAAAACAATAATAAAAAAAAGTAAAAGTTTCTTTGTGTCAAACAAAAAAAAATTTTTAAATAAATTTGTAATACATAAAATTTTTGCCAATAAACAAAATATCGGATAAATGCTAATTTAAGATCATTGTAGGTTTTTGATAGGCTTTATCACATATTAAATTTTTAATGTTCTGTTTTTTTTTCCCTTTTTTGGATTACACAAAAAAATATCAAGTTTTTTTTCCAAAAAAAATTTGTCGTTTGTATTTCATTCAAATATTCAAAGGAAAAACAATTGAACACCATTTTTGTCTTTAAAAAAATGCACTTTAAAAAAAAAGAAAATAACATTTTATTCTGACTAAAAAAAGAAACGATTGTTTTCCTTTTTATTTCTCTTATGTCTGCATCGAACAAATTCGTAAATGTTCAACACAAGATTTTATCTTGAAAACGCAGATGCTTTTTTTGTATCGCCATTTTATTAAAAAATAAATCTTTCAAAAAAAGCAGTGTTTTTTTAAGCAAATGAAAAAAGATGTAAAACATTGTTTTCACAAACAAACAAGGGAAATGAAAGGACTGATCTTTTTCTTCTTTTTGAATATTTTAAAATAGTTTATATATAATTTTAATTTAAAAATTCTCAATGAAAATAAGATATCTATAAGATACAGAGTTGTTCCATGTTTTTTCCTGTAACACAAATTTCATTGAATCATTAAAAATCAAATACTTTTTAATTTCAAAACTTTACATTTAAAAGATAAATTTATTGTTTCACCATTTTAACAATGCCATCTATTTTAAAATTATTATTGGATCAAATTTGAGCTTATTTGTGTTCTTTTTATGATAGAGTCTTTTTTTGATGTACTGCCGCTTAAAAAAAATGTTTTAATGTTTAAAAACGAAATTTGCAAAAAGAAAACCTTTTTTCGTTATTTCTTCCTTCAAAGAAAAACACAAAATAAATAGCTCCGTCACAATACTTTTATATTTGAAAATTTTTTTTGAATATTTATATGTTATTGATTTAAAGAAATGTAATCATAAACGAAAAAAGAAACAACAAGGCTCTAAAGAATTTCTTTTATTTTTCAAGGTGGAATATCAGATGACTAAACTTTTTAAATTTCAAATGATCTCTTCAGTAGTGATCGGATACCGTACCGTTGTCGCGGTATTTTACCGCGGTAACGGTAACGGTATTTTACCGTAAACCGTACCGCAAAGGTTTTTAGTACCGCAAAAAATACCGCAATACCGTACCGCAGCAATTTTGGAAAAGCGGTATTTACCGTTACCGCATTTTTCGAAAAACGGTACGGTATCCGATCCCTACTCTTCAGCTGTCTTTTTTTTAAAACAGTATAAAAAATATCAACTTTTGCTTTTTGGACAAATAAAGAAATTTTTACCTTTGAGCATTTTATTCAAATATTCAAAAACAAAAATTTTTTGATGTAAAAAAATTGTTTTGGCAAAAAAAGCAGGTATTTGAGAAATCAACTAAGCAATGACATTTGGAAGGAAGAAAACAACTTTTTGTTGTGTCTGTAAAAAGAAAATTACTTTCCTTTTTTTGTTTTGCTCAATTTTTGCAAAAGAAAAAATCTTGAATAATTTTTCACACGCTTTTCTAAAGCACGCAATTTCATTCGTAATATTGCATACTCAATCTCTTTTAGTGTTAAAATAATAAACAGTAAAAGAAAGAAAAAAAATGTCTCAGAAAAGTTGTAACGAAAAGTGTCATTTTGCAAGGAAAACATATTGCAACTAAAGTTCTTCGTTTTGAATATTTAAAGTTTTTAATAACCGCATGATTTATTAAAAATGTAAAAATGAAATCAGACATTCGATAAAAAGCAACGACTTTCCACTGCTTACGAAACTAAATCAAAATATTGATAATTACATTAATAATGAACGGAAGAACGGGCGTTCCGGGACGGAACGGTGGAGACACTATATAAAACAAAATCATGCCATTTTTTAAATTTTAAAATGGCAGAAAAAATCACTAAAAATCAAACAAGTTTTAATTAATTTATTTTATTTTAAAATTTAATTCAATTTTTTATTTAAACTGGATTTTTCATTTTGTAAATTAAGCAGAATGAAAGCTTAGGAACTTCAGGAATTAAGTGTTTATTGTCCATTTCCTTTATTGTTTTATCTTTTGTAAAAAATATAAGATTCCGTTCCTGTTTGCAGAAAAGTTAAAAAAGTTTAATTGAACGCCATGATCCGTTAAAAAATAAGAAAGTGCTGGTTGAAAAAATGCCAGTGTTGTATCTTCCGCTTTTTTTCAACTCAGACTCCGGAGTTTCCTTTTAAATTAACTTTAATAATACAAGTGTTTTAAAATTTGTTTAAATATATAATTAACGGTAAAATGGGTTTTCCTTTGGTACTATTTGATAGTTACAAAAACGTTGTTTAATTTGCTTAATTATCGTTTTTGGGATACATTTAGTATGTTGTAAAATGGCTGATGTTGATTGTATTTTATCTTTTAAAAAACGTAAAAAAAAACATAGGAGAGTATTTTAAATTTTTATTGACTGCATATTTGGAATGCTCTTGTTATTACTGTTTGAAAAGTATAGAAAAAGTAAACATGTTTTTTAACTTAATAAACTTAAAGTCATTTCAACACTTTTTTTTTAAATAAAATATTTAAAAAGATAGATACACAGAAAATTTTTGACACAAAATGGTTTTCTGTTTTAATATTACAAAGTTGAAATAAAAATTTTTTGATTCACGGAAAATTGGGAATCAATGTTTATCGCACGATGGACAAATTGGGGGATGAAACCAAACGAAGGCATTTAACAAAATAAAAAGGATGACGAAAAATTGTTATTTCCGCATATTGGAAAAAAAAGAGACGGTATTTAGAAATTTGCCGCAGAAACATTAAAAGAAATTATTTCATTTTACGATTTTTATGCTGAAAGAAGCTTTCTAAAACCAATATTTTTTGCATTTTTAACGATGCCTTGACAGACAAAGACAGAAAAAAAAGTATCTCAGAAAAGTTAATTCATTTTGCACGGAAAAAATAATGCAGCTAAAACCATTTTTTCTTTTTTTTGAATATTTTGAACTTTATAATAATAATATTAAATAAAACAACGGAAAAAAAACATTCGATAAAAAACAGCGAGGTTTCACAAATTACGGACTTAACATCATATTTTTTACAATTAAATTCATTAAAAATTTAATGTTTTTTTTTTCCTTTTGTTGTTTCATTAAAGTTATTATTTATGTTTTTATCATTAAACTTTCATTTATGCATTTTTAAAAATAATAACAAAAAACAAGTAAAAATTTTCAAATTTTTGTATCGGTCTTTTTTTTAATGTCATATTTTCAATTTGTAGTAACAATAATTGCCGGTAAGCTAGTTTTGCGTGCCGATTGTTCAGTTTTCATACCAATTTCTTTGTAAATTATGTCTTTCATTTCTTTTATGTAGCTACATGCACCGTTTTTTCAAAGTTGCGCAATAAATATAATTTTGGTACCAAAAAATGCAGAAACTTTTTATTGATAATAATTGATAAGGAAAAATATTAGTTTTTGTGCTGATAAAAAAGATACAATTTTAAATTTATATTGATCCCATATTTTGAATGGTCTGATTATAGTTTTAACTATTTAAAGAAAGTAAACATGGTTTTTTTTTCGTAAATGTTCAACTCAAGATTTTATCTTGAAAACGCAGATTGTTTTTTTTTAAAGAAACATCGCCATTTTTTGAAAAAAATAAATGTTTCACAAAAAGCAGTGTTTTTTCTAGCAAATGAAAAAAGATGTAAAACATTATTTTCGCAAACAAACAAGGAAATTGAAAGGATTGATTTTTTTCTTGTTTTTGAATATTTTAAAATAGTTTATAATTTTTCTTTATAATTAAATTCTCAATGAAAATAAAATATCAACAAGATACAGAGTTGTACCACCAGTGCAGGTGAATTTTTTATAAAATTAACATTATTAAAGATCGTCTAACACAAAGATACTTCTGACTGGAAAAATTAAACGGAAGTCAAAATGTCAATATTCTCTACTAAAAAAATTTTTAGAAACTTAAATCATTTATATATATATTTTAAAGGAAACTAATCTTATCGCAATTAGGGTTGTCATTTCTACGAAAAAAAATTAAACACTTCTGTCAATATTCTCTAGTCAGAAAATTGCAGACTTTTGTTGAAAAAAATGTATTGAAAACATTTTAGTCGAAGAAAGAAAAATCGCGTAAATGTTGCATTGCAATGGACAACTTTTTTAATATTGAAAATGAACTAAAAGTATCATAGACACGTGTTTTTGCATAAACACATACCCAAAGAGGATATTGACGAAAGTGTTGAATTTTTTTTTCATAAAAATGACATCACTAATTGCGATAACACTAGTCACCTAAAAAAATATATATAAGTGATTAAAGCTTCTAAAAATTTTCAAAGAAGAGAATATTGACATTTTGACTTCCGTTCAATTTTACCAGTAAGAAGTATCTTCGTGTTAAAAGATCTTTAATAAATAAAATCTTTGATAAAAAATTAAATTAAAAGGTAATTTTTTATTTTTTGAAGTCGACTCTTATATTTTCGTATTATTTAAATTTTAAATGATTTCTTGTTTCTTGTACATGTAGTTTTCTATGTAAAAACAGTACAAAAATACCACTTTTCGCTTTTTGGTCAAATAAACAAATTTTTAACCTCTGAGAATTTTATTTAAATATTCAAAAAAAAAGAATTTTTCAATATAAATAAATAATTTAACAAAAAAGCAGACATTTTATTTTGAGCAGTTTTGTACGAAATGATATTTAGAAGGAAAGAAAAACAATTTATTCCATCTGTAAAAAGCAAGTTGTTTTCTTTCTTTTTGTTTGCCCAAATTTCTGGCAATGGTATAACATTTTTTTAACACAGATTCTTTGTTTCATAATGTTTTATTCGCGATCTCTTTTGAAACAGAGTGTTGTAGAAAAAAAAATCAGACAAGGAAAGAAAAAAGGTATTTCAGAAAAAAAGTTGTATTATTTTGCACGGAAAAAATAATGCAGCTAAAACCATTGTTTCTTTCTTTTTGAATATTTTGAAACTTTATAATAATAATTTTATATACAAAAAAATAGAAATTAACATTCGATAAAAAACTGAGAGATCTTGCAAATTATGGATTTCCCAAAAAATGATTGGCAAATATTACATTAAAAATTTAATGTGTTTTTCTTCAAGTGCTTGATAAAAGTTATTATTAATGTTTTTATCATTTCGAAATTGCTTTTTTAGAAAATAATAACAAAACAAAAATAAATGGTTTTTTTAATTTGTGATGGTCATTTATTTAAATTTCGTAATTTTAAATTTGTGATAGGAATAAAATACCTTAAAAAGTTTTTGTTGTGTCTGTAAAAAGAAAATTGCTTTCCTTCTTTTTGTTTTCCTCAATTTTGGCAAAAGAAGAAATCGTCAATAATTTTACACACAGTTTTTTAAGGCAGGCTTTTTTCATTCGTAATATTGCATATTTGATCTCTTTTTGTAACAGGGTTAAAACGAAAAAAAAGAAGAAAAAATGTCTCAAAAATGTTGTTAAAGAAGGAAGAAAAGTATCATTTTGCATGGAAAAAATATAGCAGCTTAAGCTGTTTTTCCTTCTTTTTGAATATTTTAAACTTTCTAATAAAAACATGATTTACTCAAAATATAATAATGAAAAACATTCGATAGAAAGCAACGACTTTTCCCTGCTTACGGAACCAAATCAATATGACACCATCTGAAAATTTACATTAAAAATTAAATGTTTTTTTTGTTAATTTCCTACGTAAAAGTTAGTTTCATTTTTTTTGTCAGTATACTTTCAAAAATGCTTTAAAAAACAAAAGAACGATTATTGCATTTCATTTCGTTTATTTTTTAAATAGCGTTTGTATTGCCTTTTGACTTCTTTTAATCAAAGAAAAAAGTTCCTACTATTAAAACAAAACAACTTAACAAATACAACTTTTAAATCTTTTGTAAATCAAAAACTAAAATATTCAGAGAATTTTTTCAATATATTCCAATAAAAAATTATATAATCATCTAATCTCAAATATTTGAAAAATTTTTTGTGAAAAAAACATCGCCGTTTTTTTAAAATAAATATTTCAAAAAAAGCAGTGTTTTTTTAGCAAATGAAAAAAGATGTAAAACATTGTTTTCACAAAAAAACAAGGGAAATAAAAGTAGGAACGTGCTTGGTTTTTTCAAAGTTACGCAAAAAATATAATTTTGGTACGAAAAAACGCAGAATGTTTCTACGAATAATAATTGATAAAAAAAATTAATTGTAACAATACTGATAAAAATGATAATTGATAAAGAAGAAACTCAAAAAACGATTTTTTTTCGTCCGGGAACACTTTTCTGT
>CABFKP010038741.1:0-13208 GCA_901779475.1 Panagrolaimus davidi
CCGGAAAAATTTATTTTATCAACAAATGATTTTAATAAATGTTTACAAATTTCTCTTACATGTGAAAATTTTGATTAAGTTTTACCTTTTTAACCATGATGTTTTGTGTTTTTTCTGTAAAATTTGTTGAAAAATAAAAACTTTTTATAATATTTTTTTTACTCTCTAAAAAATGGGTCCGCATCCACTGCATTTTCAATTGTATTGATTTTGTGACTTTGATTAACAAAAAAACATTTTTTTAGTGTCGTTAATTACTTTGGAAGCAATAACCAAACTCAAAATTAAAAACTTTTGTTGAGTTTTAGTAATATCTCAACTGTAATAAAGGCGTTTTGACCATTTCATTTTTAAATCACATATTATTTCAATATGAATGAATTACAACATCTTTGACATAATAGCTTCTTGGAAATTAAAAACTAATTTTAAAAATGTGGTAATTAATTTTTTTCGTACTGAACAGTTTTAAGAAATTTATTCTTGTGTAACAATTAATGCATTTATAGCTCTTTTTTTTCGGTATCACGATGACCTCGTTGTTACGTTGTTTTTTCTCGGTCCCTTGAAAAACGTTATAACGAAGTTTGACTGTATCATATTTTCATGTAAATGCTAGTCGTTTTAACGTCCCAGCTTTTTTAAATAACTAATACATGAGCATTTTTTAATTTCCAAAAAAGGTAATTCGAGACAATATGGAAATATTAATTACGAAGATTTCTATAAATAGAAATTTAGTCCAAAATGATTTTTTGCATTTTTAAGTTATCTTTTTAAATTGACAAAAAAGAAATAGTAAGCTTTACATATTTTATAAATGATTTAGGGAAATAAAAATAACATTAAAAACTCTGATTGTTTCGAATTTAGTTAACCAAACAAAAACTTATTGGCAAAGAAAAAGTCAATCGAAAAACCAACAAGGTTTTTCGATTGACGTAATTGTTATTTAGACTTTCAAATTAGGTTTTGACAATACAGTAGAAAAATTTCAGGTTAATCTATTGAACATAACCTATAATAAGCTGCTCCAATAGCAATGACTTCTTCTGGATACTTTTCCGCGTCGAATTGGAGACAAAAAAAAAGTTTTTTTTGTACGCCGATGTCGGGCATAGTCTTTTTTCGGCATTCGCAAAAACCGCCAAATTTAAAAATTTCTTGGAAGAAAAATTCCAAAAAAATTTGTTCTTTCTTTGAATAAAAACTGTTTTATATATTTTTCTTCCGTTTTCACTATTTTTTACACCATTTTTTGTTCCAGAATGGTAATCAGGGATGTGCGGAAGTAACTTTCCCCAACGGAAGCGGAAGTCAAAAAAAAGGGCGGAATTCTGTATTTTACGGAAACGAAATTCCACACGTGCTGATTACCATACAGGAACAAAAAATAGTGTTAAAAATAATTTGAAATAGGAGAAAAATATATAAAACGGTTTTTGGAAAAAACAAATTTTTTGCAATTTTTCTGCTAAGAAATTTTAAAATTTCTTAGAAGAAAAAAGCGTTTTTACGAATACCAAAAATACACTTTGCACGACATCGGCGTACAAAAAAACCTTTCGGCTCTATGATCATACTTTGGAAATATTTCTTGAATCAGTTTCTTTATCATTGGCGTTCGGGTCCCCCCGCCAATTTGCAAAACTTCATTAATTTGATCCGATGTGTACCCAGAAATATATAGTGCAGAATTTATGGTAGTTCTAATTCTGTTCAATAAATTTTGTGAAAGAGTTTCAAACTGAGATGAGCTAATTTCAATGAATTCTTCGTTAGTCAAATCGATATCACCAATATCGAGGCTAAAAAACTAATTTTAATTTTCTAGTTGTTAAATGTACAACTTACAACCCATTTTCACCAAATGATAAAGAGTGTTTAATTTTTTGACATTCGGACATTAACCTATGTTTTTTGTTAGTATTCAAATCAATGCCGTAATTTGCAATTAACAAAGATTGCAAATAATTGAACAATATAATTTCAAAATCCTTACTACCAAGTTTAGTATCTTTAGTGTTTGCAATTAATTGTATTTGATTATCTTGAATTTTGAATATGATAATATCCAAAGTAGTTCCACTTAAATAAAAAATGATTTTTGTACCATTTTTTGAAATTTCTTTGTTGACAAAATAGGCTAAAAGCACTGCAATAGGTTCTGGAATCAACTGAATTTTTTCCCATCCTGCTAATCTTGTTGCTTCCAATAATGCATCCCTTTGATCTTCTGTAAAATCCAGTGAAATCGGAATAACTGCTTCTGTCAGATTTGTTCCTTGAAACTCTTCAGCCTTTTGCTTTACATATTTCAATAATGATGCAGCTGCTTCCACTGATGTTAAACACTTCGCTTTTTTGTCACATCCTTGGATTTTTATAAGTAGTTTATCGTTTTGCTCCATAATTTCAAAAGGCCAAGCTGGATCAATTTCGATGTCAATAAGTCTTTTTCCTAAGATTTTTTTAATATCAAAAATTGTGTATTTTGCAAAAGGGCTCATCCGATTGACAACAATTTGGCCAACTTTGACGTATTCTTCATCATATGACACATATGACGGTAGTGACCTTTCACCCGTGTTATCTAAAGGTACTATAACCATCCCATATTTCCTGTTGACAGCCAACAAACATGATGAATTCCCGAAATCGATCCCAATAGCTGATATCGCTGTTCTGGTTCTGGTAATTTTTTTAGAAATAAAGCAACATGGGTTTTCTACATTCAATATTGGCGGCAAGTTTGTACTCGGTGATTTGTTTCTCATAGAATTTTGATGGTTGGCATTAGAGAATATATGTTGTGCATAATAAGCAGCTCCAACTGCAACAACTTCATCTGGATGTTCTTCGCAACAATGTTCGGCTCCTGGAAATATCTTCAAAAGCAAATCCTTAACCATTGGCATTCGACTTCCACCTCCAACAAAAAACACTTTATTAATATCTTTTGCACTCGATTTATTTAATGCTGAAAGTATGCAGTTTTTTATCCTAATTAGTAATGCTTCAGAAAGTTTTTCAAATTCTGTTCGGGTAATAGTTAAAAGCCCCGTTTTTGAAGGATCATATCCATCAATATCCAGCCTGAAATTATAAGCTATATTATCAATAATATCAGATAAAGTTTTTACCATGATTTATCAATTGCAGACAAATCTTCCTTTATTTTTTCACAATCTTGTATAAGCTTATATTTTCTGTCTCCCAGTTCGTTAATACCCTTTTCTGTTTTAAGTCGATCAAGGAAATAATCAATCAAAACATTATCAAAATCCCTTCCACCTAATTGTGAATCTCCATCAATTGATAATATTTCAATTTCATTATTAGCAATGTGAAAAACGCAAACATCTAAAGTTCCTCCACCAAGATCAAATAACAAAAATGTTGAATTATTTGGGATTGGGCGATCAATAAAATATGCAAATACAGCAGCCACAGGTTCTGGTAAAAGCTCAACAATATCCCATCCAGCCAGTACTGCAGCAGAATGAGTTGCACATTTTTGTGATTCTGTAAATGTTGCTGGAACAGTAATGACTACGTTTCTCAGTTTTTGGCCTTGAAAAGCTTCAGCTTTTTGTTTTATTTGTTTCAATAATGCAGTTGCAATTTGTTCAGGATTTTTTCGAGAAGTTTCAGTTGCAGTTTCAACTTCGATACAAACGCCATTTCCAGTATTTATGATTTTAAAAGGCCATCCTGAATTTATATTTATATCTTCAAACATCCTTCCAATGATTCGTTTTGAATCGAAAACTGTATACTTTGAGAAATACCGTAATCGATCAACTACAAGTTGCCCACATTTAATTTTGCTTTCATCAAACCCAACATATGATGGCAAAAGTCTTTGGCCTTGATTATCCAATGCAACAGTTTCAATTTTATTTTTTCGATTAACTGCGGCACAGCATCTGGAAGTACCAAGATCAATTCCTATTCCGTTTATTTCAACATTTTTAATATTTGGTTTTTGAGGGATTGTAAAATGCTCTTTCGCTGTATCAGATATTACAACATTAGAATTGTCAGGAGTCTCTACGCTGTTCTTAATCCATTTGCCAATAACTGAATATATTATTTTAACGGAATATAGTTCATTTTCATCAATAGTAAACACAACATAATAATCATCAACATAGGGAAGCTGGATAACTTCAACAACAACGTCTTCGCAAAGAACCTAAATTAAAAGTTTTAGAAGCAATACAAAATACTAATAATACTTGTATTGTGTTTTCACCATGCTCTCCGTTTATTTTCTTGATGTAGGAATTTGGTAAGATAATGTTACCAAAAAGGGTCATAATATTTGTTTGATTATATTTTACGACGTATCCATGGTAAAGCACATTGGTGAAATCGCATTTAACAACTTCTGGATCCTTAGACATTGCACGAGCTTTGATAAGACACGAATTTCTAAACTTATTTTTATCAAAATGAAATCCAAATCTTTGACATTCAAGTGCAGTTTTAACGAATGTTTTGGAATATTCCGTATTTCTCGAGTACAATAACACATTTGGTAGTTTACTGTAATTACACCTTATCATAAAATTATTGAAAGTTTCATCGCTATTTATTGGGATATTTTGTAAAACATTGTGTACAGCTTTTCCGTTTTGTATTTCCCATATGTCACAAAGATTATAAACATTTACGCAAATTATATCTCCATCTTTTGGAATATATCTTGCTTCTACAACAGCTTGCAAATATAAAGCTGGATAATAAGTCAGTAGTCCAATTTCCTGAAATCCAATGTTTTTACCAGCAGAAACAAGTTTGCGACGCATTTTTTGAGCGGTTTGATCTGAAATTAAAACACACGCATGCCCCAAATTTTCACCAGCAATAAATTTGATTTCTTCGTAAAAAGAATCAACATTTTCCACACTTGTTACTAAAAACAATAAAAGATTATTTTAAAATATGACATTAAGTCTAAAACAAAATTTTATGAAACAAAATGAATTTTATTTGACAAATTTTAATAAACATTAATTTACTTACATTTGGTTATTTCATATTTGTTAGTCTTTTTATTTTCAGAATCAAAAAGTAATAATTCACCATTAATAGAATCAATACCAGCGTGAAACACCATTGAAAATAATATTAACGAGAAAGAAAAGTCTTTAGCTTTCCAATTTTTTTTGCTTGTATGCTTCCACAAAAAAGCAAAAATTTTTCCTTTTGATGGACTGATAAGAAAACAACCTTTCCACCACTCACGTCTGAACCAAAAACAGGAATAGGCGAAATTTTCATTTTTCTAACTGCCGACCGCTTAACTGCCCGCTGCGTGTCTCAGTTGGTCGCGCGCCAGGTTGCGACACAAAATGAACGAAAAGGTTCGATTCCCCTTTGTGACAAAAAAATTGATTTGCGTTAATTTTAATTAAAAAAAAACATTAATTTAATACAGTAAAAAAATTTATTAATTGTGGTAAAAAATTGTTTCGAAAATTCGTTATTATCATAATTTTTTTGCATTAAAATTAATTTATTATTAAAAAGCAAAAAGTAAAAGTGTAATAATTTACAACTGTTATAAATTAATTATAGTAACAAAATGATAACGTTTTCTGATTTTGTATCACATTTGAATCAAATGTGAAAAAATTTACACCCGCAATTTTCGGCGCGTTTGATTTGTTGATAAAACATAGAAGGACATTTGTGCAATATTTTGTTTCAGTAAGATTGTTGTTATAAAAAAACAATTTCTTTCTCTCTTAAGAGAAAAAAAATTGTTTTCTATTCACTATTATTAAAAATTGTTTTTTCTTCATTATTGTTAATAAACCATTTAAATTAAATTTGTGCATTTATAGAAATGCATCGCCTTTTTCGTGGATGGCGTGTGCTTGCTGTAGGATTTGAAGGGATTTGTAATATTAACAGCCTTGTTGAAGATTCAAATTCAAATGATAAATATAGAAATCTTAATTTGAACAGAAATTGTGATGAAAATTTTGGATTCGATTATTTTAAATTCAACAAATTTCAACATATTCAGAACTTCTTCATTCTTTACTGATGAAGCTGTAGAAAGCGTTCATCAAGTTAACAATGAGCAATGGAGCATTGATAATAATTATTATTTTGATAATTTAGATTGTAAAAAATATAAAGATGAAACATAGTTATTTTGCAAATTATCCAAATAAAAATTGCTCCTTTTTTGCTGTTGGTGACAGACACATATACAAGAAAAACAAACAGCCTATTAATTTGCTTAGCAGACACTGGACAAAAAAAATTTAATTTTGCTTTTTTTACGCAAAGAAATTAATCGCATAAAAAAATCCGAATATTGATTTACCTTCAGTTCTTTTTGCATTAATAATAACGAATTTTCGAAACAATTTTTTACCACAATTAATAAATTTTTTTACTGTATTAAATTAATGTTTTTTTTTAATTAAAATTAACGCAAATCAATTTTTTTGTCACAAAGGGGAATCGAACCTTTTCGTTCATTTTGTGTCGCAACCTGGCGCGCGACCAACTGAGACACGCAGCGGGCAGTTAAGCGGTCGGCAGTTAGAAAAATGAAAATTTCGCACTGGTTCAGACGTGCACTGGGTTTTTTTGAGTTAATGCTTATAACTTTTGTCAATAAATGTTTTCATGGCTATTTATTTATTTAAACTCATGAAAAAACTTATATTTATCTAATTTGAATACTCAAAAAAGATACTTTCAGCAAAAAAAACCATTGTGTAAGTAAATCACGATGAGTAAATTTAAGGGTGTACATCGTTTTTTCAAAGTTGTGCAATAAACATAATTTTGGTACCGAAAAATGCAGAATTTTAATACGAATTGGTAAATAAAATTACTAGGTCAAATGCTGATAAAAATGATAATTGATAAGAAATGAAAATACCGTAATTTTTTCAGTTGAATTTTTTTGCCCCTCCATTCCCCAATTTGAAATTGTGCCTATCAGATGCAGAATTTTTTTCTTAGTCAGATAAAATAAAAAATAAATGCGCAAAATTGAGCAGTCAACATTTTTTTACAGAAAAACAAAAAAGTCGCAAATTATCTCTGCGCGGTTTTAAGCAAGTTAAAAGAAAGACATGCCAAGAAACTCACAGTCAATATTTGTTGGCATATGAATCATGTGACATGATTGCCTTTTAGAGAAAATTGGCCATTTATTGATTTTGAGCCTCTGCTGTCTAAATTTTTTTGTTCATTCTTTTTTTGCATCTACTGACGTGGGGGATAGTGACAAAAAAACACTAAAAAAATGTCTTGTTTATTCTGCAATTCTGTTTATCATTTTTCACAAAATTGTGATGTTTATGTTTCTGATTTATCTCGACAAACAAGGGCTAATGCATTGGATTTTTGTTGTAATTGTTTGGCTTTCATTGATCAGTGTTTAGAAATTGAAACATGTAAACTAAAACAAAAATGTTACATTTGTTTTTCCGCAAATCATCATACAGTTTATTGTCCCGATCGGTTTACAGGTATTTTTATTTTAATAATTTATTGGGGATTTTTTTATAGTTTAGCAAAAAATCATGGACTGGAGGTATAACTTTCAGATTTTTCATTTCCTTTTCAGCAAAAATAGTTAAGGGCAATAAATAGTAAAGCTTTTCATTTCAAGAGTATTCAAGTTATAAAAACAAAGATCACCTATAAGACCGTATATAGAAAAAAAAGTTTGGGGTAGACTTTTTCCATTTGGAGCAGAAATGAAAAATCCGGCCAAAAATGCGGTTGACCTCGTTAAATCAAAAAAACTTTTCTACACTAAATTTTTTTTTTCTAACATTCGAAATATAGGGTTTTTCTATGTTATAGCAATTTTTTAGGAAATTTTAACTAATTTTTCTTTTTAGTTAAAATTTCCGCCCGCGGCCGGATTTTTCATCCCTGATTTGGAGTGAGCTAAATTCCCTATAACTTCCCCCCTAAATACGGCGCTCATCTAATTTTAACAAATTTTTTTTATTCAAAATATTGAAAATCAAACAAACAGCATTGTTTTTTTTTCGACGCCTTTGTTACTCATTGTTCATAGATGAATAAAAAAAGAAAAACGTGCGAAAAATGGTGTCAAACCAACAATGCTTTTTGCTTGATTTTCAATACTGGGAACAAGAAAATTTTTTTATTAGAAATGAGACTCTCCCATTAAATCTGAGATTTGTTGCAAACCGAAATAATTCACAATTGTTTAACTAATTTTGCGTTTTTTTTGTTTAAAGTGTTATATTGTTTTAGTTTCAAAGTTTTTCCCTTTAAAAATCGATGCCAACTTATTTTGCCGTTTTACGGAATTATTTGAAATAACCGAAAAATATCAAATGGCATTTTCAAATCCAATTATGTTCAATTTACCCAAATTAACTCCGCTTAAAGTCGCTTATAAAAAATATACATCTTTTCCAAACACATTACTACCGAATTCCGATTTAATTGTAGCTGATAAAGTTCACGTATTTTGTGATTCCACAACACAAAATAATCCAGAGACACAATTACATTTCTATAACAATTTAATCTTAGGTTTGAATTTCAGTGGATTTTATTATAACTTTCTTTGTCATGTATTATTTTTTTTAGCACCCATTACTTTTCACATCAAACATCTTAATATTTATTGTCCATCATTTTTGCGTCAAAATTATTTAAAATTTTTGTCACCAAAAACGAAAACTTTTTCTTTAAAATTTAACGAATTAAATCAAAAGTGGACATTTAAAGAAATTCTAGAAAAAGCTCCAAATCTTAAAAATATTAATCTTTTTGAAATTAAAAATGAACCAATTCATTCACATTCAAATGGTTCTTCTCGAATAAACGCAAATATGAAAACCAAAAACCTCACTTTATCAGTTGCAGATTTAATTGAAAAAAGTGACATCGAAAGCTTGGTTGCCTTTGTTAAGGTTAGAAAATTATTTTTATATAACACATGAATTTCTTAAAAACTGTTGTAAAATTCCTTAAATAATTTCTTTGAATTTTAATTTTTAGGCAAAATATGTCCGGAAAAATCGCCAGCAAAGTAATAAAGCTTCAGTGGCTAAACCTTTGGAACTAAATGGAGTAAAGCGCCGTTTAAAAATTTTAGTTACATATGACTCAACATAATTTTTCAAGATATTATTGCTAAAAATATTTTTTACATTTATCTTAAAAATTCTTTTGTTTTGCTTATATGCTTATAAATGTGTTAACAAATAAAAACTTGCAATGACAAATATGTTTAAAGATTTTCTGTTTAATGACACAAAAAATTTGATGCTGTTTTTTGGAAAATCAACAATATCAAGTGTTCACTCTCTTTTTCTTCTTGTTTGTCCGAACGCAACATTATAATGCACATTGTCATTCTTTCTTCTTAAAAATTGGGGAAAAAACTTCCGAGAAAAAGGAACATAAAAAAGAAAACTGCAATGTNTGCAATGTTAAATATTTTTAATGCAACCATTTTTTGCGACCACTTTTTTTTAAATATTTGAGAGATTTGAAGGAAAAAATCGATAAAAGTAATAATAATAAAGCACAGAAAGTTGCCATAAATTTTGCTTCCGATTGATTGTAATGGAAATCAACGTGAGAAAATTAAAGGATAAAATTTTTCACAATTCTTTTCCTTTCAATGATTATCATTGCTGTTGTCAGCTCTGAAACTGCATCCAACACTAACAAGCTTGATAATCCCTCAAATGCTAAAACTGATCCTTTGAAAGTTCAAGATGTTAGTAAACAGATTTTGTTTTTTGAAATACAGATAAATTTAATTTTTAGATTAAAACCCAACAAGTTTTGGACAAATTTGGACCAAAATTTGGAATGACTCCTCTTCTTGTAAGTTGATTTTAATTTTTTTAAACCTAAAATAAACGTATGGAATTTACACAAAACCCGATGGCTCTCCAAAATTTATGTGTTGTGAATGTTCCCAAGGAGCATGTGAATGTTGTCCAATTTTTGGTTGACATTGCTGTGATGATTAAAAACGTCAAGCTTCTGATACATTGTAGTTGATACCAAAGTAATATGAAAATTTTTCTTTGTTTTTTACTACAATATTAAAAATGATTATTTTTTATTGATATGTTTAATGAAAAAAATTTTTAATTCAAATTTTTGTGATGAGTTAAAGACAACATTCGCAAACATTGGTCATATTTCTTTCAAGTCTTCTAAAATCAAATACAGATCTTAAAGTTTTTTAAAAAGCAATCTGTTTTTATGACTTGGTAAACTTTCTGAAAACAAAAAAAGAGTTTTAGTGTAATACTTGAAAAAATGAAATCACGGAGGGTTCAAAAGAATGTAAAAATGGATACAACTAAATTATTCGGTTATTCAACGAATAATTGAATTTTTAAATTTTTAATTAGACGAAAAATCAAAATTTTCAATTTAACACATTGCATTAAAAATTGCATTCCAGGAATGCGATTCCTTTAACTTGCTTTTAAAAAAAAGATTTTTTTTACTTTCCTTTTAAAGAAAATATAATCTTCTTTAATTCAGAGATTATAATTGGAAAATTTTTTTGTTGGAATCATGAATTCTTTCATCAGTTACAATGCTTTTTAAATTCGGAGAACATGTTGATTATAAAAAAGTAACTAATTTAATCTACACTTTTTTAATAATTTTTTTATTTGACAAACGACGACTATTTCAAAACAAAAACAAACAAAAACAATTTAGAGTTCTCTTAATTCGAAACATCCACAATTCAATTCTTGTCCAGTTGATGATAAGAAAATAATAGAAATGAATTTTTGTGATTTAATATTTGAAGAAAAAAAATATTTTGAAAATTTTGTTTTTGCAGTATTGAAGCACCATGGTGAAGTAAAGTAAAGAAAAATTCTTACTGTAGTTTTTTTCTAAAAACAAAATTTATGAATTTTTATAAAACAAATTTATTGTGTTTTTTAAAAAAATCGAGAAAACACGGTTATATCTTTTAAATGCAAGGAGCAAAACAATTCAAATTAAAAAAAGGGTATTTGAAGATGGCATTTTTTGCGTGCTTTAAAAAATCCATACCTTCATTAATGAAATTAAACTTTGAATTTTAAAATCCAGATCGTAAACAGAAAAATAATATCCTACCAATTTTTCTGCTCTGTTTAAAACGGATAAATCTTCTGGCCATGAATTACCTACTTTAACATTTGTTCTATGAATAACAACAATTTGAAGATTTGGAGCCTCTTTTAAAATTTCATTAAAAGCCAATTTCGGAAGAAATTCAACTGAATTGCAGTTTAAGCTTTCAGTTTTGTGCGACAAAAGCTGAAAAAAATCAGATGAAAATAGTGTAGTATTAAAAATTTGTAAATATTTAACATAAAAAGCAACTGATTTCAAAGAAGTAAATTCGATACTGCCAAATTTATTTCCAATATTTAACATTCCGACTGCAATCAAATCAACGTTTTTTGAAAATTTTACATCTGCTGCAGAAAGTTCCATATGATATTTTGCTTTAAGTGGCTTTAATTTGAAAGAATTAAAAATCTTTCGAAATGTAAAAACTATTGAAAATTTTTCTTCAAATTTTAACATCTGCAAAAAACGTGAAAGCAAATCGTTATCAATTTTTGGAATAAATTTAAATGGATCTGAAAATTTTTTTTACATATATGAAGACAAAGTTTATTTAGTTAACCTCGATTGTGGTAATTTAATGTATTATGATGATTTAAAAAGCAGTTAAAACAATTTCTTTTGATAAAGCAAAGCCAAGAATCTTTTTCGCATAACACGGGCGAACAATCTCGGCAACAACAATCATTCTTGTCATCCGAATTCTTTTGACATTTATATGAAAAATATTTGTTACAATTTATTGAAGTATGGTAAATATTACCACAGAAAAAGCAAGCCATTGCTGTATTTTAACCACCGAATATTAATCAAAAAATTATTAATAATGAAAACAGAAAAAAATGAATAAGGAAAAAAATAGATAGTAAAATTATTTTTGGTGGGATTGCAATAATAATTTAATTTTTACTGATTCAAAGAAACTAAAATCGATATTCACATAGAGGGAGATTTGAGCTGTAATGAGAAAATTTTTTGTTTGGCTGAAAATGTTTTTTCCCTTTCTCCTTTGCAAGGAATGACATTTTTTATATATATTTTCGCTGTGGAGAAATTCACTTTCACAATAATTAAATAATAAGGAGAACTTATTTGACCAACATAGAAATAACAAAAAAATAATGACAACATAAAATAACATAAAAAACAAACTATTCATACGTATTTTGAGGTTTATTGTCGTTGAATGACAATTTGCATATAAGACGGTAAAATATAAAAGTTTTCATTTTTTACCATTTACAAAAAATCTTCATCATTTTTTATAAATGAATTCAATAAGCGCGTCTTAGTTGCTCAATAAAACTCAAATAGTGTGGACTTATTGAGCAACTAAGACGCTCTTATTGAATTCGTTTACAAAAAATGATGAAGATTTTTTGTAAATGGGAAAAAATGAAAACTTTTATATTTTACCGTCTTATATGGCTAAGATTGAATCCCAGCCGGTGCAAAAAAATTGCTTCATAAAAAAAGTGTCTAAATTACATTTATTTAACTTTTAAATAAACAACCATGCATGAAAGGCTGAAGTGCTAACCATAGACACACCAAATTGTGTACCATCGTCTGCTTGGGTTTTTTTTTTTGGGTTCTTTTTCTTCTCATTTTCTGTTGTTGTCACTCCGGATTAGCTGAGATTTTTGAAAAAAAACGAAAAAACCTGCATACACTTAATTTAAAAAAACATTGTATGAAAATATTTAAGAAAAAATAAATTTACAAGCGTAAGTAAACTGTTCTCAAATTAAAGTACAAAATAATTAGTCACTGTAAATAACAGGCCATAAATTTACTTTTTTAATTAACAAAATGTAACATTGTAAAAAGTAAATGAATGAAAATAGAGAAAATAATAATATTCAGCCATTTCGCAGAAATTTTTTGTCATGACCATAGACGCATATTTTATTTCTGTTTTAGTTTTAGAATTCGTTCTATATATATTTCATTTATCAATTTTGCTACTTTTAATTGTCAAAAGAAGAAAAAAGTTTAATGGAGCATTTTATAATATTCTAAGAATTGTACTTGTTGCAGATTTTTTTAGTTATATTGTTGTAAGTTTGTTTTTTTTT
>CABFKP010038751.1:0-13211 GCA_901779475.1 Panagrolaimus davidi
ATGCTTTTTTTATATTTTCGAGAATGCTTAAATGTCACGCAAATTATAATAAAAATTTTTTAGAAATATTTAGTGAAAAAAGATATTTTTTTTAATAATTTAAACAGCACTGAAAAAGTAACAAACAGTTTTACCTTAAAAAAATTAGTCTATGTCAGTTTTAAATAAATAAAAAATAAAAAGATATCCTCCAATTTTTTAGTTAAAAATTAAATCAAAACCTACTGCAGCAAAGTAAAAAATACCAAAAAAAGTGTTAAAATAACTCAAAAATTTTTGTCAAGCGAATTTTAGTAAAGTAAACATTAAATGTTGTAAAAAATGTGTTAAAAATAAAAAATAAATAAATAAAACCCTTTAAATGTATTCAGTTAAAGAAAAATAAGAAATGCGCCAGTTTTTAAGCAATTATTTTGAAATGAATATTGAAAACCCTTGTATGCAGTTTTAAATAATGTTGTATTAAAAAACGTTCCAGTTACTTAAAATTTAAAAACTACATTTTAAGAATTACATTTTAAGGGTAAATAAAAAACCAGCTAATAAACTTCTGCATTAAAAACTAATTAGGGTTGTTCATTCCCCTTCCCCGGGGAATCCCTGGGGAATTCCCCGGGGAATTCCCAGGGGGATTCCCCGATTTTTGGCGGGGAATGACACGGATTCCCCGTAAAAGTTTTTTTTGTTATTATATTAAATAATATTTTGCAATACAAAAATGACATTGAAATCGTCAAAAACTAGTAGAATAACCCCTTTTTTATATTCTGAAGCCCAAATGCTTTAAATAAAGAGGTTCCAAAAATTTTTCGCGATGTTATTGAACTTCAGAATACTGTAGACGAAGATTAACTTTTATTTTTCCTGTTTTAGCTTTTGTTTACTGTTTATAAACATTTCAAAAATAAAAAGAAGCTTATTTTAAGTCTAAATGGAGNTTTAAGTCAAAATGGAGGACAATATTAAAAATCAGTCAAAACAGGATTTCGGGAAATGGCGGGGAATTCCGCGAGGAATTCCCTGGGGAATCCCCGAGGAATCCCCTGATTTTTTGGATTCCCCGGGGAATGAACAACCCTAAAACTAATGCTCAAGCTACAGTTTAATTTAAAATATATTTTAACTAAAAAAATCTATAAGGTTTATATCGTTGAAATAACGAAATCAAAAATTTTATTTATTTCACTTTTTTTCTTTAAAAAGATTAAATATAAACAGCCCAGTTGAAACCGAAAAAAATCTTTGACTTATTTTTTCAGATTTTATCATGTGCAATGATATTATAAAAGTTAGTTAAAAAATTAAAAAAAAGCTTTTTGTTACAATAAAAAGAGCAAGCTGTTTCAGTAAATTATCAAAGGGCAGTATATAAAATACTTTTGTTTATTTAAAATTTTCATCCGTGTTTGTACATCTTCATAATATTCCATTACCTTATTTAATAGTTAAAAGATTATGCTGCTTTTTATAAAAAAATTCAAAAAAAGACAGTTAATTTTAAAGTTTTCTTTTATATTATCAGTTGATGTTTAAAAAAAGCACATTTACCGAGATCAATAAAGTTAAACTTTAAATTTTTAAGATTTATAAAATATTTATAAAAGTTGTATAAAACGTTTATAAAAATTTAATAAATTAAAACAACAAAACCACGGAGTGCAGTTAAAAAAACAAAAAACAATATAGAAGCTCAGTTTTTTAACACACCATCAAAGTTTCGGTTGTCTTCCACTACTATTTTTTTTGATGAATGAAAACAAAGTAATACACGATAGAAAAAAAGGTCCTTAAATTGCCGCAAAAATATACAATTGTATTTCTTTTTTCGTTCATAAAAACACAGAAAAATATGTAAAAAAAGGAAGAAAAAAAATTCATAAGGACGATGAAAACCCACAAGAAAAGCAAAATGAAAAAAAAAAGAAGAACGAAGGACATTGAAAGAAAAAATATTCAATGGCAAAAAATGAAGAAGAAGAAAAAAGTGAGGGCGTCAATGTGTTTTAGAAAAAAGGAACACATTTTTGAGGGGCAAAAAAAAAGAAAATTATCGAATGGGCGGCAGTGAGTGAGTGAATGAAGTGAGAGTACAAAAAAAAAGAAGGCACATGTGTTTGTGTGTGGAATGGCATGCGCAAAAAGGATTTGACATTCATTTTTTAGGGAGAAAAAAAGAGGAAGACAAAAAAGTAAGCATTCTTAGAATTTGATGTGAATGAAAAATGAAAGTAGATTAAATTTAAAAATTTTGATATTCTTATTTAAATTAAAAAAGAAAAAGGGTGAAAAAAATTACTGCTGTTTTAAGGAAATATAATAAAAGCCAAATCCCTTAAAAATTAATTTTTTATACACTTTCTTTTAGCTGAAATTACTTTCCAAAACATCTTTTAGCATTATTACTTTTTGTTTGCACTATTTTAATTGTAAAAAATGATAAACAATTGTCACTTAAAAATTTATTTCCATCACACTCTGGTGCAGTTTAAAAAAATTTATTTCCATTGAACTCAGCACTGTTGGTTTCCCTTTATTGAGTAATAAAGTTTTATAAAGATTTTATAAAGCTCCGTTTTTTATCACTCAAAGCAGAGAAACTTTTTAACCCTAAATATTTTACTTTTGCTTCAAAGCTACCTGCTGCAGTTATTAATTAATAAAAACTTTTGTTAAACAATTTCAACGTCATCATTTGGATATTTTTATTCAGTTTTAAAATTTGATCTTAGCCTAAAAGGCTCAATAGAAGAATCAACAAATGTTTGGGTCATATTTGAAAAGAAAAATCAAATTTCAGTTTAATAAAAGAGGTTTATCCCTTTTCACAACTAGAAATTTTATGCAACAAAACTCCATCAACTTGAACACAGTTTTTACAACAGGAGAAAGCATGTTGTATTTGTTGTCAGTTTTTGCTATTTGATGCACCAAAATATATCAGTTTGCTAAATTTTTCCCCAGTTTTTAATTTAGAATCCTCCATTTTACAAAAATAAAGCTTTATAAAATGTTTTTAGTAAAATATGGCATTAGATCTTTGATAAGTAATTATACAAAAACAATTTTATGATTTTTGCTTGTTAAACAATGTTTAGCAAACTTTTTTTATGAACAAGCAAACTTTGCTACCGAAATGTTCAACACAGTGTATCAAATGATTAATGTTTCTAATAAGATTTCTCCCCCTTTGAATCCTCTCACAATTTATTCACTCTAATCTAATAACAAAGTCAAAACAAAATAAAGTCCCTTCTTCTCCACTTTTTTTTTTCTCTTTTTGGGATTTCAACAAAAAATTGATTTAGTCTTCATTTTCCAAGGCATAAAACGAGGGAGACAAAAACGAATTTAATAATTTTCCAGTTCGTCTGTCACCAGATGGCAAAAAAAAACTAATAAAACGGAGGATCATGTCAAAATGTATTTTCATTCTGTCTAAAAAATAGAGCTTTAAATGTGAAGTCAGCCAAAAAAAATATTTTGCATCATCATAATAAATTTAATCAGTTTTTAAATTAAAAAATGCAAAGATTTTGTTTATACTGCCAAAAAAGCCTACCAAAAAATGGATTTAACAGTTTTAATCAGCCAAAAATAAATATTTTTACCAGAAGCTTTTTAATGTGCCAAAGTAAAATAAGAAAGGATGTTTAAAAAAAATTTCATTGTAGATCATTAAATTACTGCATTTTTTGTTTCGCAGAAAAAAAAAAACAACTTAACTAATAAATTTTGAATAGATTTACTTCTTATAAAGTTTTAACGGAAAAATGCCATATTCAAATCTGAATTTAAAAGTACTACTAGTGTTGCTAGTGCACAGTTTTTCGAGGATTTTTGTCGATTTTTCAATAATTAAAGGGCGACTAAAAATAAACAAACTCTATGTGGATCGCTTTTTATAAAACATGGCAAAAATTCGAGAAATAAGAAACACTGCTTCAGTTTTATCACGTATCATAAAATTCACACTGTCAGAACAATAAACTTGATGAAAAATTTCATGCAGGCAGTGTTTTCCCGATGCTGGGACACAACGCCCAAGAACAGTGGAACAAATGCGCCAGCATCGGGAAAACACTGCATGATGCAGCTCCAGTTTTAATAATTGCAACAAAGATGACCTTTCAAAAGGTAACTAGTCAAATATATAACCTAGATTTCAGATGTAAAAACAGCTCCAATTTCAATCCTACACATCTTCCCGTAAAAAAATTTATTATAAAAAATGTTTAATCCGTTACAAATCCCCCTTTCCACCCTCGCATTTTTCCTGTTGTTCCACACTTTTAATCAAAATAAAAGCAATTTCAAACCAAAGACCAAAAAACTCCTACGAAGTATTAAAAAGCAAAATAAACCGAGACACTTTTTAAGAAACCTTTTAAAACACTTAAAAAACAGAGAAACGAGAATTCTTTGTAAAAAGCATTCATCCAAAGAAATTACAAATCCTTCATTTTTTAGAGGTCAATTTTATTTATTTATTTTATGTAAGAAAAATCCAAAAACGGGAAACCAGAATTTATAAATGGAAGCATAAAGGGCAAAAACGGAATAAAATATTTTATTCCAAAAAATGCCAAAGGGCGTTAAAAATGGTTTTTTATTTTATAAAAAAGGAACGCTTTTTTGTTTCCAGTTCCTAACATAAATGTTCTAAGCTTTTAAAATATAAATATATCCGAGTATTTCATAACACTTGTTAGATTTCGCAATAGAAAAAGATAAATAACAGTTTCCATGGTTTTAACAGTATTTTGCTAACAATTAAGAGCAATTTTTTAAGATTATGAAATTGTGTTTCTTAATATTTTTTTAAGCATTGAAAAGGTTTTGCTAAATTTCGAAATTTTCAAACTGGCGCTCAGTTAAATAGAAAAAAATTTTTATGCTCCAAAAAGAATCAGTAAATTTTAACACTCTTCAAAGAATACAATAGAAATAGGGTGCAGTCAATGTTTTCTAAAATAATACTTCAACATATAAAAAAACAATGTGATTAAATTAATTTGTTGTAAAATCTTCCGAAAAATATATTCCCCCTATTTTTTATAAGAATTTGGGGCTATCCAAAGTCCGATAAAAAAATAATTTCGATAACCCAATGGCAATAACATTTATTTTTTAACAAAACCAAATGCCATTGTATTATTAGAATATTTTATCACAACTGTCATGTTAACTTCCATATATTTAAAACATTAATTTCTTTAGTAAAAACATTTTAAAATTTTAATAAAACTTTGGTTTTAAATACTTTTTAAATCTATTTTAGGTCATAAAAATATGTCTGAATTTATCAAATAATAATTTTTTTCTAAAAGCTTTAGCCATTGCAGTTAACTTTTTTTGTCAAACAAATAAAACGGAAATAATCACCATCAGTTTATTATTTTTTTCTTTTAAAAAACTCTAGAAAGTGAAAGATGCCTAAGAAAACTTAAGATTCATTCTTTGCTATGGAAAAAGAACGACAGTTGAATGTCCGAATCAAAGATAAAAGATTTGATATCCAACACCACCCTCTACAGTTATTACTCAACAAATATAATTTTTTTTACAAAAGTGCATACAAAGTCCTTAAGTACTCAAGTTTTTTGAAGAATAAACAAAGAATAAAAAACTGCAGTAAAGCATTTGAGCAAATATACAAACACTGATTAATTTTAAATAGGTTTTTATAAAAAAATGTCTTAAAATATTTGTTTCGAGTTCTTGTTTTTCATGGAAACACAAAAAAGAAAAACGCTGGAAAAGGTTTTAAAAAAAAGTCAAAAAAAGCATCACAGTTTTAAGCACGTTTTTTTGAATTCTAAAAAAGCTGCTGATTTTCCATTTATTCATCATACTTTAGTTTTTTAAGTCTTTAGAAAATATCAAGCAATTTTTTTGCTGAACAGTTACAGTTGCAACTCTAAAAAATAATATTTGTATTACGAACGTTAATTAGTTAACGATTTTTTTAGCTTTTAAAAACAAAAAAAATACTCTTTACTTTAGACTTTGTATCAAATCATTGATATGATATTACAGTTTTACTCAAGTAAATTCCTTAGTTGAATATAAACGCTTAAAAATTTAAAGTCATGAATGAATAACAGTTTACAGAACGAAAGAAAAAAGAAAAAATCAATTTATGTAAAAACTACAAAAAATAATTTTATATTTTGGAAGGCAAAATCATAAAAATTTTATTTACATGCCCTAACACATGTTGAACTTATAAAAATAGAAACATATCAAGATTACATTTGTACGCAGTTTTTTTACAACGCTATCAAATTCTAAAAGCAGAAAAAATACCATTTGAATAAATTTGGTCCATTTTAACAATATACAAATAAATCAACGCAGTTTTTAATACTGAAAAAATAAATTTTTTTTCTATCTCTAGCTCGAAAGCTTGAATCTCAATTTAATGCATAAAATTAAACCAAAAAAGCTTCTTTTTTGAAGACAAAACTGAAAATCAAAGTTCTTCATTTTCTTAAGCAAAAACGAAGAAAAAAAGCGGAAACGAAGAAAGTTTAACGACAAAGAAAAAGAATAAGGAAAACTCATGTTTTTTTCCTTTCTTTTACAAGTGTACCACCATTAAAAAAATGTGTTGAAAATTGAAAAAAATGGATGGTGGTCGTCTGACGGATTGGAGGGGGGATGCGCAAAATGCAAACATAACAAGTTTTTTTTGCATAAAAATTGTTGCTTCTTTTTTACTAAAATGAAAAATTAAATGCACGCAAGATTTTAAGGGATGAAAATCTAAAAAAAGAAAAGATTTTTTTATTTATTCATCCATTAAAAAATGTTTTTTGTTAATAGTCCTGTTTTGTATATTATGGGGTACAATAGAACATCAGTTTTATCAAAAGTATTAGTTTCAAACTATATCTTTTCCAGTTTTCAAACAGAAAATTATTAATTGGGACAGGTAAAAAATGAAATGGTATATAAAAGTTGTTAACTTTTTTACATGGTGTAAGGATGCATCATATGATTGCCTCAGTTAAAATAAAGAATTTTTGAAAAACATCTGTTAAATTTAAAATATTTTTCGAACACTTTATTACAAGCTGACTGCTAAAAAATCATAAAAATTACAAAAATATTCCTGTAATAAAGTTCTGAAAAGCAAGTCAGTTTTAGAATTGTCATTAAATTTTACCATATTATTTTCATTTATCATTTTTGACAAAACCCATTTAACTCAGATTTAAAAATTCAAAATATTATTCTTTTCGTTCATCATCAGTATTATATTCCTCATAAACATCAAAGAATCTCCAAGCAATTTTTTTTGAATATTGCGAAAACATGCTTTTTTGCTATATTAATCTTAATACTATTAATAAAAACCTAGTTGTGAGAAACAATTTTAGTTTTATCCATATTTTATACTAACTTTAAAGCACCAAAGTGAACAATAAGATTTAAAAAATTATCCAAATTATTCAAACCTAACCAAAAACACAAAAGCAGGGGATACGAAATGCTGTCAATCAACCGTTCAAAAAAAGGTGATTCCTCGTGAATTATATACTGCAGTTAATATTCTTAAATTAGTTTTATTTACAGTTTTGATCTCGACATGAATGTTATACACGCTTTATATATATATTTTAATTAATCGTTTGATAATTCTAAAAACTTTAATAAATCGTGTAACAATAGTAAGTGATGGACAGTTTAATGTTTTATAAAATAATTAGCCACACTATACTCGACAAATAACAGTTACCCTGTTTTAAATTTTATCAGTCCTAGCAGGACATCATTCAACAAAAATTTATACGAAAAGAATTTTTCCAAAAACGTACATTTTTATCAACAATTTTTTTTACAGTAAAGAGCATTCAAAGATAATATTTGATTAATCATTCATGGGAATGGAGGAACAGTTTGAAATTGCAAAAACAATATATTACCTTTTTACCACTCAAGTTACATAATAGCCGTATATTAATAAAGATGTTTTTATACATACCGTATTTGAAACAGGACATTCAATAATAGTTACCTTTTTTAAAACAGATTTTTTCTGATGCCTGAAATATCGATATAAATTTAAAGCCGAGATAAATTTACACTTTTTACGTCAAATTTTGTTATTTTTTGAAATAATAGAAACAAAAGAGTTTTTTGCTTATTAATTGCTTGAAACAATACCAAAAAGAAGAAAAAGAAGCTTAAATTTTAGGTAAAAAAAGATTAAAATGGAATGTTTTTGCGTTTGCAAACAAAATCTTTCATTTTTTTTACGTAATTGTGTATTAAAATGTTTTGAAGTATTTAGAATGTTTTAAAAAAAATTGATACAGTTTTATAAAAAGTATGCTTGTTGCATTCGTGCTTCAAATTTTTAGCAAAGAACTATTAGTCTCTTTAAAGAATTCCTAACTTCTAAAAATAGGAAGCTAAAATTTTAAGTCAAAAATAGTAATTAGAACAAAATGCATTTTCTCGTTTGCATAAAAATCTTTACTTCGCGTAAAGCTCAGACAGTTTTGTTTTAAAAAAATATATTTTTCGCATTTATGCATGAACTTTTTGTTGCAGTTTTAACTAATTGAAAGTAATGATTCGAATCCTGTTTTTTTAATTTTATATGTTTTTTACACTTTTTTCCCTAACAAGGGAAGTACGCGAAGTGTTTTTGGAATTTTTGCTCGAAAATGGTCTTAAATTAAAGATATGAGGCCGCAAACGTATTTGGGAAAATATTACGTCCCAAGGGCCAGCCAAAAAATTATAATCTCTGTGGGAAAGTTTTAAAGATCAAAGAAATTTCGCCNATAATCTCTGTGGGAAAGTTTTAAAGATCAAAGAAATTTCGCCGAGAACAATCAGCGGCATCAAACATCAAAGGAATCCTTTGATCTTCAATTTGATATTATAATTTTTTGGCTGGCCATTGGGACGTAATATTTTCACAAATACGTTTGCGGCCTCATATCTTTAATTTAAGACCATTTTCAAGCAAAAATTCCAAAAACACTTCGCGTACTTCCCTTGTAAAAACATACCAATAAAAAATATAAGGATTTTATTTTAGACATTAAATTTCCATTTTTTACATAAAAAATTGCTATACAGTTTATAAAAAATATTTTGTTATTTTGATGAAAGAAAGGGAAGAAACGAAAAAAAAATTTTTTTTATTGCAATCAAATTCATGTATCAGTTTTATGCGGATTTTTCCAAGGTATACATCGTTTTTTAAAATTTAATTGCAAAGATTGAATTTTATTTGAAATAAATCAGCTCCAATTTATTTTTGACAACTTGTATAACAATTTTTCGGTAATCCGGCTTTTCTTTAGTTTGAAATAGTCCGATGAATTTCGATGCATACACAAAGACATCATAAATAAATCAATAAAAACTTAACTTCAAAAATCTATGTATTTCGTTCCAAAAAATAATTTATTCATTTTTTAATGTGTATCATAGTTTATATTGCAAAATTAACAAAAGCCCAAATATCAATGAAGATGTTTCTTGATTCAGCAAACAGTTAAAATAACATAAAAATTACAAAATTGACCAAAATAAATGAAAATAATAACCCTACTTTATCCTTCATAGTTGCAAAAACATGAAAAATAATCCTACAGTTTCAAAATTTTATGCTATGTCACAAAAGACGTGACAAAACAGAAAAAATCAGTGTTTTTAAAACTTTTGTTACCTATGGCAAAAAATTGGTTCAGTTTTAACCAAATTAAAAATTAACTGTTACACGTCGACACCTTTTAGAGATAGGTAAATACATTTAAACTTACAGCTTGCAATTACAAAAAACATTTGAAAAATTTTATATGGATTTAAAGGATTGGAAATAAAGCTTGTTCAGTTCCTACATCTTTAAATAAAATCATTTTATCTATATTTGACAAGAAATTCCAGAATGAACTGCAAACATTCTTAAATTAATTCGCTTTTTAAGTATATTCTAAGTATCTGATGGATGCGATGCAGTTTAATATTTGAAAATATATTAAGAATTGGGTTTGAAAAAAAATATCGTTTTTGGTTATATTTTACTCGATCAGTTAATTCTGATTCCAAAAATAATGATGCCTTTTAATCACAGTAAAGCAAAATTCATTTTACAACAAAAAAATTCTTTCGATCTTAGATATACACGTTTTCACATCCCTCAACAGTTACATTTTGATTATAATATTTAAACATGGAAAAAACTTAAATAAGCTTTTTTGTTTGAACAAAACAGAGGAAAGAGTTTAAAATAGGAACAAATATATTATACTTTGATTTGCATTTACAAGCAGTGATATGCTTTTGTATTTTTTAGCGCCCTCGCCCTTCACTTTTTAACAACAAAAATATTATTTTGAAAAAATTATTTATTTTTTGCAAAGTATTTTATTTAAAAAAGAAGAAAACCGAATTAAAGCGAAAACAGTATTAAATTAAAAAAATTTTGTTATTTAAAGTTTTTTGATTAGCTTCGAACTTGTTTTTTATGAATGCTAAGCATTTCGGATAGGAAAATAAATAAATAAAAACTTGCTTAGTAGTTAGGATACATCACTTTATTGAAAAAAGTTATTTTAAGACAATACTTTTTCAAACTAAGCTGTAAAATATTTATGGTTGTCAGTTATATAAAAACTTAATTTTCGTACAATTCGATGTTTTTTATTGTTTGCTAAACCATCTGAAAGAAGCGACAGTTTTTTGAAGTTTTCAGGATATATTTTATAATACAACTGGCAATCGATCAAAAGCATGGCAGTATTTTTCAATTATTTCCCTTTCTTAAATGTAATTTTTGTATTTACATGCACCTACTATCCTTCAGTTTTAAAATTTTTTCACAATAAATTTTGTTTAAATTAATTCATGTTTAAAATTATTCTAATTACGTTTTTCGTTTTTGCATAATTGCCACTATTTTTAAAAATTAGACAAAAATAAAACAAGTAAAGCAAAATTATATTTCATATGCTGTAAAAAAATTTTTTTAAAAGGTTGGTGTTATGTAAAAATCAATTTAATTTATTTAATACAAAAATCCATAAATAAATTTATGGTATTATTTTTAAGATTATGTTGATTTTAATCGAATTACCAGTGTAAAAATTAGGGAGAAAATAGTTTAGCAGCACTATTTCACTATCGTTCAGTAAAAATAATTTTATTTGTTTGTAAAGATGTCATTTGAATTTTCCCTTTTGTTTACTGATGCCATTTTAGTGATATATCTTATCGTAATTTATCAAAATAACTTGAAATCGTTTACTTACAAAAAAAAACATTACATTTTACTTATGTTAGGAATATCAGAATGCAACAGTCAACAAAAAAATACATTCTATAATTTCAACGTCAACAATTAAAACTAAATATTAAATTTAAATTTTATAACCCAGAAAGATAATAACTCCAAAATTCCCCAATATTTTAACTTCTCTTTTGTAAGGATTAACAACATAAAAAACGAAGGAAACAAAGTTTGAAATAAATTTGAAACCATTAGATCACAGTTTTTAATTTTTAATAGATTTTCGCTTAGGTTAAAATCTTGAACGGAATCTTTGGCAGTTTTTTAAATTTAAAATTAGGGAAAAAAACCATCACTTCGTAATTTTTACAATTAAATTTTTATCACGTTTCTGAATTTCACACTGAATCAATCACACTCAGTTTTTCCTTGAAAACATAGAAGTTATTACTTTTTGCAAAAATTTGTCAACAGTTACAATAATAAAGACAAAAATTGTTTGAATGTTAATACAGTCAAAAATACATCCAGAATAAAATAATATATGCAAGTTTGTTTAAATAATAATTGTTTTAATCGTATATTCCTTTTTGAATAACTTTTTCTTTCAAACCATAAATACATATTTGATCAGTTTGATAAAAAATAATAACTTGGAAGCTGAGTTTTGTCAGCCTTTATTATCTCGACATGGATAATCTCGTTTTATTATACTAACAATAGCATGTTAAGATTTCGTGATAAGGAACCACCCGTTTCAGCGAACTTTATTTTACCTGTTAAAGAACTTCAGTTTTCAAATGTTATATCGCAAAATTGTAAATATTGAATTTATCGCTTTTAATATAAAGCATCACTTTTTGTTACCACCCTCACCCACCCATAAAAGTATTGACGTCAGATCTGGAAAATCTCTTAGTACTTTCCTACAGTTCGATGTTCTCGAGGTTTCCAGTTTACTCAAAAAATATTATAAAAACAACTTGAATGTGCAGTTTAAGAAAAAAATAGAGAACATTTGTAAAAACCTATTTTAAACATTTTTAAAAATATTCATAATATAGCAATGACGGTAGCTGTGATTTCAACAATTAAAATTACAAGAAAAAAATCTTAAAAATAAAAATGAACAGTGAAAGCCAAATTTTGGAAAAAAATTTTTTTTATTCTTTATTATTGCAATTTATTAATGAGGAATGCTTTTTATATCAGAATGCTTTCTACAGTTTATAAGGAAAATTTGGAAAAATTTAACTGTTTTTATGTAAATATTTTTTTTATTAAAACACGTTTAAAATGCGTTATTTAGTTCGACACAGTTTCAAAACTATCAACATTCAAATATTAAAAAGATTTTATCTTTTAAACACATTCCAATCAGGGCTGCACGAAACTTTCGTGGAAAATCGATAACTGCTATGCTTAACCACTAGTTTCGCATTCTTTTTTTTCGTCCAACCAGTTTTTCTTTTACTTATGTTTTTTGTCAAACTTCAAATGAACTTTTTTAAAAACATTTGAATATCCAGCTTTTTTGAGATTTTCCACAATGTAAATATCAATTTGTATTACATTCATAAAAAATTCATCATCAAAATTAAAATTTTTATTTAAAAGATTTCAATTTACAAAAAATTTTAGAGAAACAAATTTTACAATTTTTTAAAATAAAACGTGTTGATTGATATTATCCGATTGTATTGTTTGTTTTTGACATAAAAAAAGAAAGAATTCTTCACAGTTTTATCTATTTTGTTTTTTTGTATTATTATCTTTTATTAGTTCTATGTTCTACGAAGAAATCATGCTTTTTTTAAAGGTGGAAAAAAGTTAGGCCAGTTTATTTTCTTAAAGAAATAGAATACCGTTTAACAACTTAAAATTCTTTGCTTCGCAGTTGCCAACCTTAAATAGTTCATAATATATCTTCTGATAATGTTAGTCACAGTTAAAACTTTTG
>CABFKP010038759.1:0-13196 GCA_901779475.1 Panagrolaimus davidi
GAATCCTAAGAATCTGAAAAAGCCCAGAAAATCCCTAAACATTTATATTCTGTCAGACGAATGTCTTCGGGATTATAACAGATAATATCAACCTTTTAAACACATAAATTCAATTTTTCTTTTAGCTCGTTCATCAAAAATTTTCAAAAACTCTGGTCCCGCCACGAAAATGCTCCAGAATCCTATGAAAAATTTAAGTATTACAAAAAAGCGTCATTGCACCTTCTGACCGAGGTCGCGGGCTACCTTCATGCAAAATTTCAGATTTTTTTGAGGCCTTTATGTCAAAATGCCATAGGAAAAACCAGCGGTCAAAACTTTATGAACGACCTGGTAGGCAAAACGCACTAAAATGTGGTAGCTGTAGGGGCAGGATTTGGACATAATAGTGAAAAAAAGTACCCGCAATGTGAGATTTTGCACTATTCAAAACGTCATTCCAGTGAAATTAAAAATTTTAGTTGATTTGCCTACCGCATTTTAGTTGGTTCCAATAAAAGTATTAAGAAAAACTGCACGGAAGAAAACAAAATTTTGGATTCAACACCATTTTTCGGTCAAATCAACTTTCGGTCAAACGTCATACAATCTACAGAAAATACTCGACATCAAAAACTTTACTCAAAATTATCAAAATGATGCTCCATTTTTTAACCTTAACAATTCTAAAACTGTTAAAGATAGCCTTAATTATGCAATTGAATCAATCCAAATTCAATATAACAATCTTAAAGAAGAATTGAAAAAACAGGGTGCTTTAAGAATTCCGTGCATTCAAGAATATTTTATACAAATTAAAGACATTGCATATTACGAAACTCCTGATCATCGTGGAATGGTAGCAATTTATATTATTATTTCATTGGGAATAATTGGTTTAGTGCTAATTCTTACACTATTAAAAGATCTTTTTATTGATTTAAAAGGAAAGACTGGTGCAGAAAAAGATCTTCACATTTTTGTGATATTCAGTTTCAGCGTAGTGGTGCCACTTTTTTATAGCATGATGTATTTTAATGCCATCAAAAAACTGTTGGCATCTCCAATACGCTTTAATGGAAATTTAAATGATGTGGATATAAGTAAAATTCTTTTAGAATGTTAAATTTATAACTCGAAAGCCCTTGTTGTATCTACGAAATCGAATCATGTTTATTTCATCACAAAATATGTAACTTTATAAAATTTTGTCTCATTGAATTTCAAAAATTACTGCTACATAAAACTCATTGTCTTTTGTTTACTATTTCCGGTTTAATTTAATTATTATTATTCTACAGCATTTCTTTCTATAAAAAAATAAAAATTTTGTTTCTCATTTTCAAAATTCAGTTCATTCAACACTTTTCTCAGATCAAAAACTAACTTTTTTTTGCAAATAAACAAATGGAAGGAAAGAAACAACAAAATATTGATATTCAATTCATAAACAATAGTCACTTCTCTTTTTATTCAGCTTTTGTGCCTTCGTTTGTCATCTTAAAATGATTTAAAAAAAAGTGTTGAATTAGAATATGATACAATTTTTTGCAAAAACAGCTAATTGAAATTGTAAAATATTTTAACCTTATTTAAAATACCAACATTTTGTTTTTAAATATAGAAACAGATTTTACAAAAATTTTCTTCTGGTTATTAGTACTTTTTAAATTTTCTGGTATTTAGTTATTATCTGCTTTTTCTTAAACAAAATAACCTATTTTTTATAAAATGTGTTGTACTAAAGGGTCTTTGATGACGGGACTTTCTTAAAAAATTACTTGCACTTATCATAAAAATGCCATAAAAAAAATTTAATACAAAGTGATCAATTCTCTTAAGGAATTTTCTTACTGAGAATTATCCCTCTGCTCACAGCTTAAAAAATATGTCTGTGTAAATATTCCACATTTTGGGTGGAGGGTGCTGTTTTATTCATTGATTTGTGTGTCAACCCACAACTGACCCCTGATTTTATGTGCACAAAAATAACAAAAATTGCTATTCGATAGAAATCATTTTTGCCATTCATTCTAAAAATCTTTTTACTGAAATGTTGATCCATCACATTTACTGTCATTGTAATAAGGCTAATCGACAGAAAATGAAAGGTTTTTCAATTTTTTGCAGAGCGTCATTGATAATCATGATATTAGCGATAAATATAATTATTTGCATTTCTATTTATGAGAGAAATGGTAAAAAACCTGAATCAAGTATAAATGTAATTAATGCACCATGTAATACACCTGGAGTATTACCAATTGATGAATATTTTCAATTAGAGAAAAATTGTTTGGATTTGTATAGAGTATGCAAAGATATTATAAAATGGCCAAAATTAGTTAAAAATTAATATTTTAGACAAAAACAAGCAATCAGTATTTTGGTGATAATTATCAAAACAGTTATGCACCTCATTTTAACCTTTACAATTCTGAAACTGTTAAAGATAGCCTTAATTATGAAAATGAATCGATGGAAATTCAATATAACCATCTTAAAGAAGAATTGAAAAAACAAGGTGCTTTAAGAATTCCATGTATTAAAGAATATTTTACACAAATTAAAGATATTGCATATTATAATTCTCCTTTTTACCGTGGAATGAAAGCAATTTATATTAGTATTTCATTGGGAATAATTGTTTTATTGCTAATTCTTACATTTGTAAAAGAACTTTTTATTGATTTAAAAGGAATGTCTGGTGAAGAAAAAGCTATGAGCATTTTTTCGATATGCGGTTCTTGTGTAATTGTGTCACTTTTTTATTGCATAATATATTTATTATTCATCAAAAAATTGTTGGCTTCTCCGACACACTTAAATGAAAATTTCAATGTTATAGATTTTGAAAAATTTGTATTAAAATGTTAAATATGTAATTTCGTTGTAACAATAAAAAAGTTTGAAGAAAAATGACGCAAAAAATTCACACATATTTTGATTTTTTATAATCGTTTTGTATACAATTTTTTTTATGCGGACAGCATTTTTCTAAAAGTACATTTTTTTGCTCACATAAAAAAGTAGTTTATTAATTTGTTTATTTACAAAATGCTATTTTGTACGAATCATACAAAATAAAAAATACACGCTTTTTTGCAAAAAATTGAACAATAAAATATAAAAATTCAATTCCTAAACAAATGTAGCCTTTCTTTTAATTCTGTTTTGTGCTCTCTTTTGTCATCTTTCTTTTTTTCAAAACATTTTTTTGTTTGTTTTTTCACTGCCGATTGATGAAAAAACAACTTGTGTCGATTTTGTGCTCTCATCGGGTATAAATAGAAACATTTTTTTGCATTCAAAACAAAAACATTTTTTGTCAATAAATTTTTCAACCTCAAAAAAAATGTCTCAACGAAATTTTGATGGAAAAGTTGTAATTGTTACTGGAAGTTCATCGGGAATTGGACAAGCTGCTGCAGTTTTATTTGCCAAATCCGGAGCATCTGTTACAACTCATGGCCGTTCAGAAAATGGTCTACAAAAAACTATGGATATGCTTTCGGAAGCTAAAATTCCAAAAGAAAAAATTCATTCTGTTCGAGGTGCTGTAACTGAAGAATCAGTTTTAAAAGCTTTAATTGATGAAACTGTTTCAAAATTTGGTAGAATTGATGTCCTAATTAATAATGTTGGAACTTCAAATAAAGAAGGTGAAACAAATCCACGATCAATAGAAAATTTGGATCATATTTGGAATGTTAATGTTCGAAGGTAAGAAAAAATGGTTTAAAACTTTAACCGAAGAGTTTTTTTGGTGACCGTAAAAAGTTAAAAAATCAAAAGAATTAACAGTAAACTAAACATTCGATTTTCGTTTTCTGGGGTTTTTTTTCGTTCGTTTTTCAACAACGAAAATTATGATTGTTATAGAAATAGTTAAATTTACTGTGTTACTATCACTCAATTGTCTCTGAGGAAAAAAGATGATAGTAAACGAAACTTTTCATTTCTCTTTTCTTTTATTACTATCACTCAATTGTCTTTGAACAAAAAAGATGATAGCAAGCGAAACTTTTCATTTCTCTTTTTTTTGTTACTATCGCTTGTTTTTCCAACAAACTCGAATGATAGTAACATCCAAAATTAACAAAAGGAATTATTTTTTGCTCTCGTTTTAAAAAATATCTTGAAAAAATAAAACTTGTTAAAAAAACTTGTCCATTTTTATGCCAATAATTTTTTAGCATTATTCAACTCACAGAATTCGCAATTCCACATTTGGAAAAAACGAAGGGAAATATTGTAAATGTTAGCAGTATTGTTTCACAAAAAACCAATGAAACTTTTCCGTTTTATAATATTTCAAAAGCTGCTTTGGATCACTTTGCTCGGAATTATGCTTCTATTCTTTCTTCCAAAGGTATTCGAGTTAATAACCTTAATCCTGGTGCAACCAAAACAGCATTTTTATCCCGCCATGGAATTACTGATGAAATGTTAGAACAGGTACGACATTTTTTTGCTAGAAAAATGAGAAAATGGAAAAAAAAATTTAGATGATGAAAAATTTTTCAATTCCGCTTGGTCGTTGGGGATCATCTGAAGAAATGGCAAAATTCCTTGTATTTATGGCATCCGATGACGCTTCATATATGACCGGACAATGTGTTAATGTTGATGGTGGAATTTTAATTGACGCAGTTTCATTTAAATTTGATTAATAAATTTATATCCAATATTTACGCTTTTTTACATCCTTATTTAAAAAATCTTTTTTTGACTTGTCTTTAAAATTCATTTCAATGATATAAGAAATCTCTAACATTTAGAAAGTTTTGTTGTAATAATTTTTTAGAATTAATGCAAAGAATGAACAATAAAAGTTTGAAAAGAAAAAACATTTAATGTTTTTTTATTATATGAGAACAAGTCCTTTTTGCAATCAATGTAACAAATAACAAAAGAAAAAATTGATCATCATCTTTTTTTTCTTTTTTTTGCACACATAAAAAAAACGCGGTTGAAAGTTAATATTTGAATTTTTTAAATATTTTATAAAAAACAAATTGTAAAATGTTTTGCCACAAAAATCTTATTTAAATTATTCTTTAAATTTAGACTCAGTTATTCTAATCAAAAAGATGGAACATGATCATTAAATGAGAAAAGTCTCCTTCTTTCATTATTATAAAATGTTAATGGTACTGGATATTATATTAGCGTTACCGCTTCCTTCCATACGAGATATCTCAAAACCAAAGAAATATAACTCCTAAATAAAACCATTACATTTTATCCAAACAACCAAAGATAACCAGATATTAACCAAAATAATATATTCTTCCAACCAAAAGATCCAAGAACAATTAAATAAAAAACTTTTGCTACCACACAGAACATAACATATAACCACACAACAAATAAACATATAACCACACAGTAAAAAGAGTACAAAATTCCTAACTATTAGCACATACATAGTTCGGCAATGATACTGTAAAATTTTGGTTAATTTTTCTTCATTGAAATAAGGTTAAAAAAATTCACTTGACAAAAATTCTCTCCAAAAAATCCGCCAGCATGACATTTATGTAAGCAACCCGTAAATAATGTACAATTAAAATATAATAAATTTCAACACGAAAAATTTATCTGCCTTATAAAAATTTATTCAATTTTATTCTTGTTTAACAATTTTTAAAGATTTAGTGAATAAAAAATGGGTCATTTTTCTTTAGAAGTCGAATAGTCTTTTCTTGTTCATTAGAAACCGTTTTTTATTTCATTAAATTTCTTTACAAAACAAATTAATCTCCTTTTAGCGATAAAAAAAAAATTCGAACATTCAAAAAAATGATGCGTTGCTTTTTTTTCAATAAATGCAAAAAAAGAAACACCAACAGAAAAAAAAGATCAATATTCATTTCTTTCTTTTTGGACACACTTTGCGTCAGTCAATCAAAAAAAAGACACAAAAAGTTGAAAATAAATTTTTTGAATTTTTTGTAAATGTTTAATAATAGATCAAATCCAACTGGAGGTAATAATGGCGGAGGTTACAGAATCAACATGGTTGGTGTTAGCAGAAGCCCTTCACCAGCATATTATTTAACAATTGTGCATTAATGACACTATTTTTACCAACATTTGGAAATCAAAATTTTCAAATATGCTTAAAAACAGCAATATCAATAATGGTTGAAATGCCGAGACATATGGATTGCAAAACACCTTCAACAGATAATGTAAAAATTGTAAAAGTAGAATTATTTGTGAAAAGACTAGCACCGGTATTAACCAATGCACCAAGATGTGCAAGACTTACAAGGTGTGTGAAAGATTATGTCTACTCATTTCCAAAGACAAATGATTACCCAAAAACACTGGAGATTTCTGAAAAACAGTGTAAGGAATTAATGAAAGAAGAAATAAACGGAGTAAATAAATAGAAAATTCCTCAACCAATAGTTCCATTTTTGGGAGTAAATTGTGAATTCGAAGACAATTTTTCGTTAAAAGAAGGAAAAGTTAAGCTTCAGCTGCAGCACTTATTGATGAGAAATTACAGTCACTTTTTTTACCAGAACTTTGTAATCACTGAAATAAAATTTAGATATTTTGCAATTCAGTGTTCCCACTTTTTATAAAGGTCCGTAAATTTATAAGTATGGAAAATATTTTGTAGAATTTGAATTTGTTTATAATTATTATTTTTTGCTCTTTTATCTTTAATAATCTGAAAATTATGACACATTCCAATTTTTCTCACAAAAACTACAAAACAAAACCACATAAAAATAAAACTTATTTTTGGCTATAAACTTTTAAAATACAAAAACTACTTTGTTTACCATTTTTAAAATTTATTTTTCCCAAAAAATATTCCAAAGTACAAATTTAAAATTTATAAAAGGCAAAGAAAACAGAAAAAACTTGGTTTTTAATAACTTTCGGTCTTTCTAATTTTAGTAATTCAATTATATACATAAGGAAGTCGGACCACAAAAAATAACTTTTAGTCTTTCTAATTTTAGTAATTCAATTATATACATAAGGAAGTCGGACCAAAAAAAAATATATATACTTTCACCAAACAATTTTTTGTTTTGCAGGTGGATATTACCATCTCTGCTTAAAATTTTAATTTTTAAGTGGCTACAGCTTTTAAGTGTTGTAAAAACACATTTATTTACAACTTTTTTAATTTGGACATTTTTTAATTCTAAATTAAGTTTGTTTTTGCAATGTCAATTTTGGCATATTTTATTTTTGGTGAACAATTAATTACCATAATTTCTGCTTTAATTACTTTATACATTTGTATTACAGTATTATGGAAAAAGCATTTATATATAAAATCAAAAATAATTTCACCAATTTTACAAATAAATTTTTGGTATTTATTTTGTTGGTCTCTAGCTACAGTAATTTATTCCCTATATATTTTAATATTATGGCGTCCAACACTTGAAACAGTTTTATATGAACAAAAAACTTTATATTCCATTGGATTTCCGTCATACATTTTAATGCAGCTTAATACAATCTTTGAAGCATTTATTGGAATGGATCGATGCTTTTGTATTTTGTATCCACTTCGATACTCTGAAAGGCATAAAATTTATTTTAGTGGAATTGCAATTTTTTCTTCGATCATTTATGGCATTGCTTTAAGTTACTTCAATAAATTTATTGATATATTTTTTGAAAATTTAAAAACAAATTGTGCATTTCATGGTTGTATAATTCTTAAAAATCCAATTCCATTCTTAAATTATATTCGTGCAATTTCAACAACTTTTAATGGAATTATTGCAATTACATTGTTTGCATTAATTAAATATTATTTACGGCATTCAACAAATAATAAAGCAACTCGAAGAATGCATTTTACAATTTTAGCTGTTATGGCTTTTACAGTAATTTTTGATGTCATTCCAAATTTATTTTCTTATTTTTTTCAAAGTGTAAGCTTTTTTAAAAATTTCTTTTAAAAAAATATCCCCAAAAACATAAATTTGTATATTTTTGTGTTTTATAATAAAGTAAAAATTTGCATATTTTTGTGTTTCAGATTACTGGTGAAACCCTTGCCTATTATACGGGGCCATATAGCAGTTGCTTTGTTTCGATAAATATTTCATTTGGTGCATTAATTTATTATCGGACATTTAAAAAAAGCTTTCAAAGGTTATCAGATGGCGCAATTGTGACAATCTATGGTAGTCGAAAACCTAGTTGGAATCCTTCATAAAAACAGCATTTTTTTAAGACGCAGTCAGTCAATTTTATTAAATCGATGTTCACCGTCAAAAAATCGAAATTTTTTTTATTACCCATGTTTTCGGTCATGCTTAAAAAGCTGGAAAACAGTACTTTTATCACGAAATTCGGCAAAATGCCTGTTTTATCGTGTCGAGAATGCCGAAATCGACTTATTTTTCTTTTCCTTGTAACTTTTCATTCTGGAATGAGTTTTTGCTATCATTGCTATATAAGTTTTCGACTATGGGAAAAAAAAATTCGATTTTTTGACGGTGCCATGTTTGTCAAAATTTTAGAAAAAATTCACGGAATGCATTTTAACACTTTTAAAGAAAATTTAGTTTCCGTGCTTTTATGTGTTTTTTTATTTATTATTAAATTTCTTGTAAAATGAAAAATAGTTTTTTAAAAATCTATTCGAATATCTTTTGTTAATGGATTTAGGAGATCAGTATGGATATCATTAATATCACAATCGTATTAATATTGGTTCCCAAACTGGTGTCTTCACTGTGCTTTGCTAAAGTTATTGACACTTCAGAAAAGTAGAGTTTAGAATTATAAAAGCACCTTGTTTTTACTTTACATACACATATTTTGTTGTAATCATTGCAGTAAACATGATCTTTTATTTCAGCAGTAAAAATCTTAAACATTCAAAAAAAAGTTTTTTTTATTTTCACCAAAAAAAAGTAGCAAAAGAAAAAGAAAGAAAATATTGTTCAAATCAATATTGTGTCCATTTTTTTGATGCACTTTGAAAACAATCTTTATCACTGTTTCTTTTCTTTTTTTACTAAGAAAAAAAAACTTGTTGTTTGAATATTTTATATAATATTTCATACAAAAATAATGGCACATAAGTGGCCTTTTATCATTATCATCATGTAAAGAAATCTATATTTTATTTCACAAAAATAAAACTTCTTTTTTTTCCACACTTTTATCAAATTTCATACAATAGCGAAAAAAAATGTGTTGTCGCCCTTTAAAAATAATTCATTGTTGATATTTTACATTTTTATTGTTATTTACATTTCGGTGCTCAAATACGACAGTGCCGATTTTTCGCCCCCAATCTTGAAGCTGAAATTTTTCCGGTCCCAAATTTAGCGTCTTCAATGTTGCGGCTGCAACATTTGTGCCAAATTTTCATGGGTTAAAGCAGAAACAGCCACAAAATTTGGCGCAAATGTTTCAGACGCAAAATTGTAGCCGCAAAATTGAAACCGGAAAAATATCAGCTTCAAGATTGGGGGCGGAAAATCGGCACAATCTCATATTCATCAAAACTTTTATTTTAAAACAGAATTTTAACAATAAATATGGCAATAAAGACGTTTCTCGAAACATTACACTTTGAAAGGTCTTATAATAAAACCTTCAAACTTTTTGTAAAACTTTTTTATATTCTTGAACACTTTTTTCTGTTAAAAATAACATTTTTCTTAATAAAAATATTTTATTCCATTTTTCTTCATCATAATCATAATATTCTCGCATTTCTTTATGTACAATTAGCCTTCCCCGTCGAATTATTTCTTCACCAGTCTCTGATAATGCAACTTTTAAATAATCTGAATTCCATAATATGCAACAAAAAATATACATAATTACAGTAATATCCGGTTTAATCTCTTTCATCATTAATAACAAAGAATGCCAAAATCGAAAAACAAGTTTTTCCCATTTTTTTCGTTTTTCGAAATCGCTGTCATTAATTATTTCATCCAAATCATAGGTACTTTTATCTTGAAGCATAATAAAATTTTCAGCTGTTTTGGTATTCATAGAATCTAAAGAATCATAAATTCGTTCAAAAAACCAAAATGGACTCCAGAATCTTTGGAGCAAAAAAGATTTGTCAATTGAAGGAATTTCAGAAAAGTATGGAAAATCTTTTAACGATGAAACTCCATGTTCTTTTTCATTGGCATTTAAATCAGAGAAAAGTTTCCAATTAAAGTTGTTTTGAAAAGCAACAGTTATTTCAGCGTTTTTGTATTTATCATTTCGAAATTTAATAAGATTTGTATAAAATTTTGACATTTGCGATAAAATTGGATATTTATTTTCAAAATTGTTGATTACTGTTGGAATTGACGGAATCTGAAAAAAAAGGTTTGAAAAATAATTAAAACTTTTTTTTAAGTAGGCATTTTTTCCCTTTTAATTTTTCAAAAATGGGTTTTTTTGGTGAAGATTCAAAACGTCACATGATTTTAAAAAATCAAAAATTCCAAAAAATGTGATCTCAAAAATCCCCTTTATAAATTTGAATTTTGAGAGCAACATTTAAATCTGCAAATAAAATTTTTCAGTTACTTATTTGAGAAGTTTTTCAGTGATAATAACAGAAATCGATAACAAAACATTTTTTTTGTTATTATCTGGCCAAAAAAATGCATTTCAAGCAGGCATGAGAAGCTTCCGCTGTTTGGCGGCCTGACGCAGAACGCTACATTTTTATCCTGCTTCTGAATTTTATTTTTTTCATGTTTTTCCTTTAGAAAAGGTTGTCAAAAAAAGGATATCAGTATATAAGTGAAAGATAATGAAATAAAAATCCTTATCAGTGCTGATAATACGATTTTGGCGAAGTGCGTCAGGCTGCTATTCTCATGCCTGATTTCAAGAACATCAAAACCTTTTATCTCAAAAAATTCCGAAACGGTGTTAAGTTTAACTTTGAAGCACATTTTTTGAATAATTCTAACGGAAAAAATTTGTTAGTAAAAAAAGGCTAATTAAATTTGAACACGCTTTATAACGACATTTTTTTCAATTTAGAGGAGAGGAGGAAAAAAAGTTAAATCTTAAGCTACAGACATGAAACTTTCAGGATATGCTAAAATACGGTTGAAAAGAACGAAAATCAAATCCGTTTTTGTTCAATATGTCTCAGGGGCTTTATGCAAGTTTTCTTCTTTTTTGATTTTGGCACATTTCGATTTGATGCCATTTCACTATTTCTAAACCGATTTTAATAATTTAACTTTGAAACAATAGAACTAGGCTAGGGGAACACATTGCAACCATAAAAATTTTTTTTTTTAAAATTATGCAAATTTTAGTTTCCGAAAATTTGCATAAATCCCCTGAGGCACTTTGAACGAAAACGAATGGTACTTTTCTCGTTTATCCCCCCCCATTTTTTTCCAAAAATTTTCTAAGTTTTTTCCCAATGTTGGAAGTTAAAGAGCTTCCATCATTGGGAAAAAATTTAGAAAATTTTTGGAAGAGCACTCCAAGTTGACGACCATCCACAAGCAGGAAAAAGACGAAGAAAGAATTCGAATGAACTGTCACCAGCTATATTTATACGTTTTTGAAGGATTGACTATGTTAATTCATTAAATTAGCATTTTTCATACATTTTTTTCATGGGGGGGATAAACCAGAACAGTGCGCTATGGCCTACTATTCTTGTTTATCCCCCCCCCACAAATATGTTTTTAAAAAATCTTTAAAAAAAAAGGAATGAAAAAGAAAAGTAAAACCGTATGCAAATTTATAAAATGGAAATAAAGGGAGGGGGATAAACGAGAATAGTGCCAAACGAATTTGTTTTTCGTTCGTTGCAACTGTATTTTAGTCTATCCTGAATGTTTCATGTCTGTAGCTTAAAATTTAACTCTTTTTTTTTCCTTTTTTTTCATTTTTCCTTGAAATTGAAAAAAATGTCGTTTTATAAGAGGAAATAAATGTGAATACTTGTTAGTGACACTTAAAAAATTTCTTACTTCTGGTAAAGTTTCAATAGTTGTTGCATCTTCATTATTTTTGCCATTGCTGCTGCTTGATGCGTCTGTTTGAAAATTTTCTGCAGTTAATATATTCGTTTTCGGCCTTTTGCTTACACTGTTGATAACTTCGTCAATGATGGAATTAATATTGATTTCACGTTGAGTTGGTGTTACACTTGGTGCCATTCTACCTTCGCCATTACTGACTTCAAACTCAATAGCTCCAGAAGTTGACAATGAATTAATACATTTTTTACGTCTTGTTGTATCATTTTTCACCCTTTCAAAAGCACTTTCATAATTTCCATCTTTTTCATCAAAAATCCATTTACCTTTCCATCCAGGATCCGAAACAATATCCATGATTTTATAAATCCTTTTTGCTTCTTCTTTAATATCAAACGGATTTAATTTTTTATTTTGATTAAATATAAGTGCTTCTGCAATTCGACAAATATGAACGTTTGCCAATTCTGCATTCGAATTATCATTAAATTCTTCGTTAATAATGTTTTGATTTGTCATATTAAATTTTATGCCAAGAAAATTTTCAACTGCATTTTTGATTGAATGAAATTGTTGGCAATAATCTTTCTTTAAACTATCATAATATTCCACTCGAAAATCTTCTGCAAAAAATGCAAGTATTACAATTCGAGATTCATGAAAAACAGGGACAATAACTCTTGAAGCGCTTTCTGAATTCAACGAAATGTAATCTTTAATATTGTGTTTTTGGATATTTAAAGAATAAAAACATGAAACAATTCCAACATTTTGAATTCCTTTTTTGTATGATGAAATTGAAGCGGATTTAATAAATTTGTCAATGTTGCGGAATGCGGATTTATTTAATGTTACAACGTTTGTAGGAGTTGAAGTGACAGGTTCGTCCATGTCCTGAAAATAAAAAATTCAAAAAAAATGGGTTGAAACACGTTGTACAAAATTTTATGTAAAATTATTGTTGCGGAGCTTTCCACGCTCCGAACAGGATCAAGAACCACGAGAAAATAAATATATAAATTTATAATAACCAAACGATATTAAATATTAACACAAAATAATAATACAATCGACGAGAGAAATAAATCGACGACCATAAAATATATTACTCAACATTCAACCCCACTCAAGAAAAGGGAAAAATATATTCAACGACAAAAAGCTATTCTTTTCGTGTTAAGAGAATACAATAGAAAAAGAGAAAGAAAGTTACTGTATTCCTTTCTTTGGAGAAAAGGAAAGAAAATA
>CABFKP010038785.1:0-13186 GCA_901779475.1 Panagrolaimus davidi
TTGTTTTTAATACGAAATTAAAATTTGCTTTCAGTAATTAAACAATTGATTCAAATAAAAGTATTTATACTTAAGATTTAAAAGTTTTGCTTCGAGAAAATAGTTTAGAAAATGACTTGTTTAATTTTTTTTGTTTACTTTAAAAATAATTGTTATAGTTTTTACTTTATTATGTTCTTTTCAGCTTTTTAAGTTACCATCTGTTTAAATTTTACAGAAAAGTTAGTATTTGTTTTGCAAATTTTCAAAATTGTGTTTTTTGAATAAACTGACTTTCTTTTTTCAGAATAAGGCTAAAAAACTGTGCTGTACACCGGAAAGCTGGCAACACTGCTCTCTTCCTCTTTTTTCTTTCTTTTTTCAATGGTTGTCCTTGAATGTCTAAAATGCTGTTTTCTCAGAGACTATGCAGCTTGCATGACACAAAAAAAGGGAAAACACGTTTGACCTTCATTTAAAAAGCGGAATCTGATTAGACACAAAAAAAAGACAATGTTTGTTTCTTTTTCTTTTTTCACATCGATATTATCTTTGTTTAAAACAATCATTTTGGCGTTTTTTTTCTATTCACACTGTCTTCGCATTCATAAAATGTAGCAGCAAAAAATTTTTTGTTGCAAAACCGAAAGGAAAAACGATGCAATAACCCAACACACTTTTTTTGCTACCAAATATGCCAAAAGGTTGCTTTAAATAAGGAGGAGATAGTTTGTCGATAATACAGAAGAATAAAACACTAAAAATTTTTGATAATGCAAGGGAAGTAAAACGCGGGTTTGAGTCTCTCGATATTTTTTTTGCTTTTTGCGTTGAAAATTTTAATTTGTACGTTTAAAAACGTACAAAATTTTTTTGTTTTTTGTAATCTCCAACATTTTTGTGCTGAAATACGTATGGCGTCCAACAAACGAAAATATGAAAATGTAAGTTTTCTTTTAGGGTTGACGTCATTTTTAATCAAACTCTACCTTTAAACGTTTTTATTGAAACATTACATTTTTTAGCTCGAAAATTTGAACATTTTAGCGTTGTGGATGTGTGGAGAAAGAGATCTTCGTAGCAACAAAATGAAAGACGACTGTGTAAAAGTTGTACCAAATTTGCCAAATGTCAAATATAATTTTAAGTTTTATCCAAAACTGCTTGAAAATTCTCATGTATTTTTATCATTGGAAATGCCAAAAAATATGAATATTTCTGTTAATGCCACTATTTCTTGTGAATCCGCAAATTATGTTCGCAAATGCACATGTTTGTACACAAAATCCGATGAATATTGGTTAAAAATTTGTTCACTTGATGACATTTTGGATCCAAACAAAAATTTTATGAGCCAATTGAAGTCTGTCACAATTTGGGTTAAAGCAACTTTGACTATTTTCAACGCTAATGATTTGCTTACAAAGAAAATAAAGATTGATAGTTTGGGACCAAAATTGTGGGAAAATGAAAATGGAAAAGATGCAAAAATTGTTGTCGATGGAAAAGAAATTAAAGTTTGTTTTTTATGATTTTTTTTCACGCTGTCGAAAACAGGGATGAGAAATCCGGCCGAAAAGTGCGGCCGGCCGCGGCCAAAAAAATCAAAGCCGGGGCCGGCTGCTGCCTAAAATTTTCCGGTCGGCCTCGTTAAAATTAAAAAAATTTTTCTACACTAAAATTTTTTTCTAACATTTGAAATATAGAGTTTTTCTATGTTATATTAACTTATTTAGGAAATTTTAACTAATTTTTCTCCGTTTTTTTCCCTTAAATCATTTTTTTGGTTCTTTTTTTTTTGATTTTTCTCCCTTTGCTATTCTTTTCTGTAAAAATATTGCGGCCGGCCGCGGCCAAAAAAATTAAGGCCGGCCACATTTCTCATCCCTGGTCGAAAATATACAAATTACAGGTTCATAAAAGTGTTCTTCAAACTCGTTCCACAATGCTCAAAAATTTAATTGATTTCGAAGTAAAAACTGAACCTGAAACAAAGAAAATGCGCGGAATGCCAACATTAACTCCTGAAAACAGCAGCAGTGATTTAATTTTAATCAATAATTACGGATTTAACATTGTTGAAAAGGCTGTTATGTTTTGTTATGATATTTCATGTTTTGATGGCTTTTCTGCCAAAGATGGCATAAATCTTTTAAAATTTGCTGAAGAGTTTCAAATGACCGATCTCAAAGTTTGTTTTCATTTTTTACAACGCTAACAAAAAATTAGCTTTGCAGGAGAAGGCAGAAGATTGTTGCATCAAAAATATTTCAGGTTCAAATGTATGTTTTTATGTAAATTCATCTGTCGATGTCAAAGCTGATAAACTTTATCACAAATGTTTCGAATATTTGTTAAGATGCATGAAAGATGGTACCGCTGTTAAAGATGTCGATAAATTGAACGCTGAAATGAAAGAAAAATTGTTTGCCAATGCTTTCACTAAAGCTTGAGTATTTTTGTTCCGAATTCGTTCTGATTTTTTTCGCTAAAATTATTTTTTGGATAATAAATTTGTTTAATGTTTTGTTTTAATAGCTGTCTTTTGCAGATTTATATGTATAGTTTTAAATTGATATTTCTTTGTCATTTTTGTGTTTGTTTTGTGTGGCAATTTGCAAGAACGCAACGCCAAAAGAAAAAAAAGGTTTTTGAATATTTTGTAAATCAAAAAGTTTTTTTTAAATTTATAATTCAAAAAACAGAATTAAAAAAAGGTTTTTCAAAAAAAAAAAAGTAATTTAAAAACAGACGAAGTTCGTGATAATGCATTAAATATTAAATATTATAAAATTTTAATAAAAAAATTTAAAAACAAAACGGAGTTGAAAAAAGCTGAAAAAATATTGGAGTTACAAAATGTATCGTGTGAAAAAATTCGGTGCACGTTCATAAATTAATTTATGAAAATTGAAATCACATTTCAAAAATAGACTTTTGTAATAAAGTTTAAGAAATATATACTTTTTTTATCAAAGTGTACAAAAAAAAACTATGAAACCATTATAATTATTTTTTGTTTAAAAATTGAAGAAACAGCACAGGAATTTTGAAAATAATTTCCCTCACGTTCTTGTAAAATAATGTTCAACTTTGAGAACAATTTTAAGAAATTCAATTCTCAAAGTCCGTTATCTGTTTCTCAGAGAACAAGGTTCTTCAAGTTTGACACAAAATATGAAAACCTAAATTGAGAAAAATAATTTTTTTAAGTTCAAAAAAAAAAAACAAGATTAGTTAGCCATCCACAAAACCAGCGGGTTCACAAGTTCAATACTATTTGATCTTGTAAATAAATTTTGTCATTTTTTACAGCTATTTTCAGTTTTTTCAAGTAAATCTACTATGTTTAAAAAGGACCATATTTATAAAGGAAGAATATTAGTGCAGCAATCCACCATTTAACAAAATATTTTCTCTCCTCATCAAGCTTTTTTGCTGTATTTAAAGATTTTTCTTCTTCCTCCAAAACATTAGTACAAATTATTTTTCCTTCAAAAATTCTACTTGTCATTGGTTCCACCAAAAACACATGATTATCAATTGTAATACTTGGAGTAAGATGTAAATCAATAATAATAAAAGTTGCGGTACGATATTTTTCTTTAAGTTTACGAAATTCCCAATAAATATTTTCAAAATTTGTTGAGTTTTTATTTGATGAATACGATAATACATAAATATCTTTGTGTCTGAGACATAAAGAATTAAAGTCTTCAAATTTTTTAATGGCAATTATTCCTTCTTCAGAAAATTGTTACATTTTTGAAATTCTTTCTTTAATTTTTTGGGATAAAGTCACAGATTCTTCCACTTTTTTAACTCCGACATCAAAATTTTGCTTAAAATTTTGACAAATTTTACGAATTTCATCTGATTTCGTGTTTCCCGATCGAACTTTTTTAAGTTCAACAGCAATGTCTTGTTTAAATTTTGAAAATGTCATTTTATAGTCATTAATAAAAGTCTTCAATGTTTGAGTCTCTTCAACTTTGATAAAATCTTTGTGTTCCACCAAAAATTCTTCTAACCTCAACATTTCAAAATGAAAAATTTCGCCTTCTTCGAAAGTAATTTCCACATTTTTAATGATATCGTTTTCAATGTTTCGTATAATAATTTCTGATCCATGTGATTGTCCTGTAAAAATCAATTTTTAGGCTCAACAACGATAAATTATTTTCTTACCTATAGTTACTTTGTTTACTGCTGCTTTCAACACTGACAGTTGCAATAAATGAATTTCCATAATTTGAGCATTTTCTGCAACATTTAATTTTTTAGGTAAATCTTCAAATATTTTTAAAGCTTCTTCAGCGTTTTCAGGAATATTAAAACCTGTATTATCATTAGTTTCAAAACGAATTTTTGAAATTTTTGATAATTCTTCCTTTTCAAAATGACCATTTCCGTTAACACTGAATACTTTTCCAGCAAAATTACCTTCAAGCTTTTGTTTTATTTCTGATTTATGTTTTTCACCTTTTGTTTCAATAAATAAATCTACAGTTATATTTAAACCCCATATTAATCCAACAACAACATGGGTACCACAATTATCTTTAATATCAATATACTGATGCATATTTTTATCAAAAACATTTATTGTATCTTCTCTTATTCGAATACTATGCATAAAAGTGCAACACATTTCTTCTTTTTTGATAGCTTTTTCTTTTGTAAATACTGATGTAACAGGAAAATTTATGGCATTTGAAAGTAAATTAAGTTTCATTTCGCCACCAATATTTAATAATGATAATTTTGATGATATTGAATTAGAAAAGTCAAATTTCTTATCTATAATATATTTTACAATACAATATTCCAAAAGAAGACTTTCTTAGTTTAGTAATATATTAAATAAAATTGTATCTAAACGCATATGTGTACAGGGTGGTCACGATGGACAACCCCCAAAACAAATTCCATTTATATTCAAGGGCTGCAAGATTTAAATAAACTGTTTGGGGGGATAGATAGCCTATATCATCCGATTTGAAAACGTGGTTTTGGAATTTCTACCGTAACCCTTGAAATTTTTTGGTCCCACAACGAAAACCTGAAAAAGTCGAAATTTTGGAATTTAGATAAAATATCATTTGGGATGGTTAGAGGAGCTCTTTGGGAGGTTCTTTACCAAAAATCTCGAAAATAATATTCGTTAAAATCGTTTTATTAAATTTCAGAGGTTAGTGTCCTAACTCAAAAAATCGTATTTTCGACAATACTTTTTACCCACTTTTTGAGGTCACAATATGTCAGAAATATGTTAATATGACTTCAAAACATCCATAAAGTAGTTATTTTAACTCCAGAAACATTAGAAAACCGTTTTTGTTACATCGAATATTTAAATATACAATTGTACTAATATACCCATTTTTGTAATCAAAACGTTAGAGTATTCGATAATTACAGTAATAATGTTTAATGATTTATTTGCATTCCACATAGTAAAAAATGTGCTAAAATGTATTGCAAAATATATTAAAAGCAAGAAAGACCCAGAAAAACCAAAATTTCGTGTTCCAGAAAATACGATTTTCGAGTAAGGACACTAACTTTGAAATTTAGTTGAACGATTTTAACGAATATTATTTTCGAGATTTTTGGTAAAGGGCCTCCCAAAGAGCTCCTCTAACCATCCCAAATGATATTTTATCTAAATTCCAAAATTTCGACTTTTTCAGGTTTTCGTTGTGGGACCAAAAAATTTCGAGGGTTACGGTAGAAATTCCAAAACCACGTTTTCAAATCGGATGATATAGGCTATCGATCCCCACAAACAGTTTATTTAAATCTTGCAGCCTTTGAATATAAATGGAATTTGTTTTGGGGGTTGTCCATCGTGACCACCCTGTACTTTTTATTTTTAAATTTTTAAAATTGCAAAAGAAAACAGTTCTTTTTATATTCTAATAATAAAGTTTACCTTGCCTTCGAATTTTTGATCTTTGGATAAATCTATCTGGAAGTTCTCTGAAATTTTTGCATTAAAGAACATAAAAAAGAAAATTTTACAACTCACTTTATAAAAACGTTAAAACCTGTTAGTTGATCAATTCGATCATCATAAACATATCCAAGACGAACAAATTTTTGATTTGGACGTATTAAACTCATAACTTTATCAGAATCACGTTAACAGCGAATAAACTCTTTTAAAACATTTCTTGAAACAAATTAAACTTATTCAATGAAACGAATTATTTAAATATAATATAAAAAATTGTTCAATAAAATAAAACAGAATAAATTTTAAGTTAAATTTTATCAACAGTCAAAAAAAGAAAGAGAAAAAAAATCTTTTAACTAACAATTTTTTGCTCTTTAATCAATAAAATGGTTTTATAGTTTTATCATGAACAATCAATGCACCTGAAAAACTTATGTCAAAAACACAATTAATTGGGAATTGAAACAGTTTTCAATTAACATTATTTAGGCGTGCTAAAGAAATGATAGAGGTTCACAGATAAATGTTAAACATTGATAAAAGAAAAAAGGGTGCACACAAACCTTCTTCTTACAATAAATCGACTAAATTTTAAATTTGATTTTTCTTAAATAAGAATGGAAAACAAAGGAATAATGCCAACCACTGAAAATACATATAATTGTTTTAGAGGAGCTAGCGACTTTGTAAGATCTTTCATAATTTGTTTTGTGGTTTTTAAGATAAATTTTTGATTTACCAAAAAAAACCTTATTTGTTTTAATTTTTTTCTTTGAAATTAACTTTGATGAGTGTTTGATTTTGTTTTTTTTAAATTTGGTGATATCGAATAAATATCTTTTTTGTTTTCAAACAAAAATTAGTCTGGAACTATAACTATTTTTCATCATTATTAATGTCAGTATCCTATGTTTTTTTCACTGCTTTTTTTGATGATTAAAATGTTCAAAAAGAAAGATGCAAATGAAAAATCTTTACTTATTTTGCTGTTTTTATTCATTTATTGTTGATTAAATAAAAAATAATCTTTGGAAGATTTTGATTAAAAAAATACGAGGAAAAATTTTGTCTGTCTGCATGCAACTTGCTTGTTTAAAAAAATGCTCAAGTTATAAAACTTCATTTGTTGGAACTTTCAACGTCGAAAGAAGTTGTAAGTAATGAAGAAGCTATAAGTAAGAAAATGCTTGATTGTTTTTGGATTTAAGGATTGATTTTAACAGGACAAAACATGAAATTATTTGACGAAACATAGAAAACGATATCATTAAAAATGTGGAAATTACTTTCGAAGAAGGAGCTCGACGTGCTCAATATCGATGGATTTGTTGCTAGTTGTTTAATATGTTATTGTTTATGTTTATTAATTACTTTTTATAAAAAATTTGTAAAAAATTAGCCAAAATACCTTGAACCTCGATCTTACGTCTTTTTTTAACGGTCTTTTGAAAATCGTAAAATTGAAATTTGACTGTATTGTCTTCTTGTCTTTCCGTTGTTAAAGATAAAAAATTCAAAAAAATTTTTACATTAACCAAAAAATTTTTTGAATAAAAGCAAAAACTAAGAGCGTTTCATCGATAAACACAGAAAATCGAGAGCTTTTTTTCGGTTCCTACTCGTGCCATTTCATAAGTGTTGAAAGTCTGTTTTTTTTCGTTTTTAATAGTTCAACCCCGACTTTTCTCCATTAAAAAAACAAAATATTATCTCACGATCTCCGTCTTCTTCTTTCGTTTCAGTTCGTGCTATTTTTTATTGAACTTAAAAGTCTTTTTTTGCGATGTTCAGACATTTGCGGTTGCATCGTTGTTTTCTCTGTTTTACCAAAAAAAAATTTTTAGCGATTTTGTAATTTGATTCACTAATTTTTTGATTTTTTTAGCATAGTTTTGCACTTGTTTTATTAATTATTTGCTTCAAAAAATGGAAGAAAATGAACAAACTCTTGTAACTTTTGATCCATCAAAATTTTATTTTCCATCAGATGTTTTCAAATGGATGAAATTAAATGCAAATCCAAAAATGGCATTAAAATTAATGAAAGTTTGCAAATATTTTCAACATTCAAATGGATTTCCTTTTTTGGTTGTTAAAGATATTCTTCTACGTGGTTCCACATTGATTTTGGTTACATTAGATAACAAGGAAATTACAGCTGAAAGTTTAGAAGCAATTTCTGATAAATTATGGATTGTTGGAAGTGTTACTATTTACGCAGCTCCAAAAGGTGTTGCAAATTTGTTACTCAAAAGTGTTGTTTTAAATAGTGAAACATTGTCCCTTTGTGGCCAAAATATGACAATGGATGAATTTAAGGCTTTAACTGATGGAGAAACGGTTGTAATATGTTATTTGAAACAATCAACCATCACTTTTGAAAATGGTGATAAAATTCTTCAAGAATGGTCACCCGATTATCAAGTTCCAAAAATTTATCATCGCGAAGAAAGTGATCCCAATCGATATTCTTGTCTAGCATTAGACCTCTTAAATGCATTACAAGAACCTCTTCAAAATGTTCAGTAATGTCGGAGGTTGCTCATTTCAATGGAAATTGAAAAATGGGGGAAAATAAATTGATTTTTTAAATTTTACAATTTTAATAATCTAAAATTCTAAAAACTCAAATTTATTGTTGTTTTTTGGTAAATCTTGAACTGTTTTAAAAATCACAAATGGCACTATTATTGCAAAAAAGATTTACTTGTTTTACAAATTTATGTCATAAGTGTACAATAAAATTGGGAAAAAATAGGAAATGAGCAACCCTAGTCAAATATCAAAAGTGTTGTTAGCATCCTTTTTTTTATTATACGTTTAACACATTAATTTATTTTCTGTGCGCATTCAATATTTTTGTACTATTTATGTTTGAAAAAAATAGAAATAAAATTTATATGAATGAAATAATTATTGCTACAGTAACACAAAACTTATTTTTTTAAATAAAATTTTTAAATTTCACATTAAAAATGCAATCCTTAATTATCATTAATGATGTTAAAAATTTCATTTGTTATCTTCTTTTTTCACAAAATTAAAATATTATTTTTTTATCTTTGTTTTAAGTTTTTTCAAAACTTAGAACAAATTTGTTAACAAAGATAAAATTACAATAAATAAAAATGTCATACATTTGAAAATTAAAATTTTTAAGATTCTTGGAAGTTGCAGATTTATGATTAAATTTGTGATTAAATTTTTGTTTTTCACTAAAATACATGAGTAAATCCACCCGCTTGCACTTTAAAATTATTATTTTCACATGGAAATACTTGAAGAAAAATAAGTAATTATACTGACCTGGGAAAAAATTTTATAGTTTTAATTAAAATTTTTGTTTTTTACACATGTATATAAGCAGCTACATTGGTGATAGAAAAACATCATACATTCAGGAATTTACTTTACTCTGGTTAGTAAATTTTTTACAATATGGATACTGTAGCAGCAACAACAAAGCTTTCATCAAATATTTTTTCATGTTTTTCTCGAGCTTTAGAATTTACAATTGTTGTATTTCTTTTTTGTCAATATTTAAAACCAAAATCAAATTATAAATCTGCATATTTTATTATTTTAAATATTGGATATGTTGCAGATTTAATATTATTCATAAATTGGGTATATCCGTTGGAAAGGCCAACATATCTTTATACATTAGTTGTATTTGAATGGTTTAGTTGTTATTTTACAACAATGTGGAATGTTGTTTTATGCATTAATAGATGTACAGCATTGGTTTATACTGTTAAATACGATAAGGTTTGTATTTTTAAATTATTGCAATTGAAATTTTCTTGTTAGGTTCAAAAAGATAGTTTTTTTCGTGAAGGGACTCGAACCTTGGAGTTACCGTATACTAATCCAGCACTACACCACTCGACTATACAAACAAAAAATAAAATGTTAAAATTTTCAGATTTGGAACTCTATCACTATGTTTTTTGTCGTCATTCTTATGTTGACATTTCCATTCGTTATCGATGCGTACACATTATTTCAAGCAAACTGTTCAATTTCAACTTTCAGCTTTTGTTTACTTTTTCGAAAAGATTATTTTTTCAAAGGTACAATTGTCAATGCCATCCTTAACAGCCTTATGATAATCTTGATCGCTTTTTCAATGTATCGATCCCGTCACGACAAATCTTCTTCAATTCATGCAAAAACTGAACGTCGACTAATTTATCAAGCAATAATTTCATCAATTTTTCAATTAATTTGTTTTGCTTTAAAATTTGCATCTGCCATTAGCGTTGATAATAATTTCTTTCTTGCTATTATGTATATCTCAAATATCTTTTATCACTTTCATCATTTCGGAGTTATGTTATGTCACTTTTATTTATCTCCGTCTTTTAAGATTCATTATTTAAATTTTTATCATTTAGGCTTTTGTGTTTCTAAAACTTCTCGCGTTACTGCATTTTCAAAAACTTTACAAACAACAAAAATTTCAGCTCCAACAATAATTGCTTAATATTTAAATTTTTCTTTTGTTTAATAAATTGTTTTTCAATGTTAAAACAGGCACGGAAAATTTATAAAAACTTTATTTCACCAACAGTTATAAATTGTGAAAAAGTTTTTTTATTTGCGAAAGTTAAACAAGTATTTTATTTACTTTATCTTTTTAATATTGGTTCTAGGTCATTTTGGCCAAAGTTTTGTTGAAATGTTATATCGTGCAATTTCAAAAATTGCTGAAAAAACATTAAATCAAATCTGTTATTACGAAATAATTAAAATATTCAACAGTCATTTAATTTATCTAAATGAGGTCAGAAAAAGACGAAGATGTTTTGCTTTTTTTGCGTTGAAAGAAATGAAAATGTTACACATGATGAAATCAATGTTTTTAAAAAACGAAAACACTGGATGAAATATTGGAGATTTGTTTTTTTTGCAAAAGGAATAAAAATTTTTTTATTAATATTGTATAATTAACTAATAATCAAAAAAATAGCTATTTAGCTAAAAGAAACACAAAAAAAAACATCGGACACAAAAAAAAGAAGGCAAAGAAATATTTAGCAATAAAGTGCTTGTGCTTGCATGTGTCCTCCCTCCTCTTTCAGTTTTTTTTTCCTCATTTATTCTTTCATTCATTGTTGTTCAACACAAAAACAAAATACAACGAAAGTCAAGCAGAAACACCCCGTTAAATGTGATTAATCGAGCTGCCTTTAGGGCGACGTGCTTCTTCTCCTCCTCATATTTCATTTTAATGAGTTGAAAAAGAAACACATCTATAAAATTATTTAAAAAAGTCCGTAAAAGCGAACTTTTGTCCTATTCGTTATCCGATACAAAGTTTACTTACACCATTTAAAAAAACTCGACAACGAAATCCCGGATGCAACGAGGAAAACAAAAAAAGTAAAAAGAAATAATAAAATTTATTCATGCAATGACATATAAATGTTAAACAAAAGTTTAAACTTTGTTGAAAGTAACAACATCAATAGATTGAACAACAAAAATAATTGAAAGAAAAAACCCTTAAATTTCAAAGAATTGAAAAATTTTACAAATTTTGTACCACTCAGTGGTTTCTGAAAGGGTATTAATTGTTGTTGTAGTAACAGTTGGAACAAGATTTGCAGTAAGTCCACGAGGTGAATAGAAACACCAAGGATGTGTATCACGCATTGCATCACGAGCACTATATAGAAGATCCCAAGTATCAAATTGAATAAGAGTTGGGGAAAGTTGATTACCTTGATTGGCAAGCTAAATTAACTATATCTCTTTAACATCATTAAGGAAATTAGTAAAACTTACAAGACCTTGACGAATTTCTTCTTGTCGATCATACGTATTTTGTGTTTCAAAGTTAAGCACTAAGAAAGGATCACCCTCAAGAAATGGGTTTTGTAAAATGAGATGAACTTCTTTTTCATTTAAGATTTTCATTTCTTTAAGTTGGCCAAGTGTATATGTATCTTCACTAAAACTAAAAATAAAATTATTAATACGGCTAACATCATTTCTAATTTTATTATACCTGCAATGTAAACTGTCAGAAGGGTGAGAAAGCGACATTATTGTAAAACGTCAAAGACAACTGTTGCGCCTGCTTTACTAAAGTGACAAAAATAAATGTTTTGCGCCAACAATTTTCACAAAAAATGAGCTTCAAAAAAGGAAACAGAAATAACTAAACCGTAATATAAAAAACCTGAAGAGCAAAAAAAGCTAACTCATATTGATGGTTAAAAATTATTTCCTAATAATTTCTGGCATATCCTGACTAAGTTAACCAAGCAACCAAAACAAAGGCACTTGAGTGGTTTTGAAGTGCCTTTGTTTTGCACAACCCAAAAACGAAAAACTTCTTAAGCAAAAAAAGTTTATGCATAAAAACAAGAAAGTATAAACTACAACTCTTTATTTATACAGTTTTTTAAAACAAAAGAACCTTAAAAACTTTTCAATTATTTAATTGCAAACATGCTATGAGCGGTATGCTAACACTTTTCCAAGTTTTAAAATTCGCACAATATAAATAAAAAAATTTAAAATATTACAACTTTTCGAACAAAAATATTTTTTTTTTTCTTTTATAATACTGTTTTTTTGGATGTTTTTGCTTTTGATAGTTTATTATTTTTAACAACAACTTTAAAAATGATTTTAGATTACTATCAATTTTGTAATTTGAGGATACTGTAATCAGTTTTTTTGATTTTTTTAGATTTCTAGGAATATATAAATATTACCAAATATAATTAATTATCTAAAAACGATTTTTGTTTTATTTTTTGTTAATAATTTTGCATTTCACAAATATACCCCTTTTCCTTTTGACCTACAGTAATTCATCAAAAAAACAAGTTTATAAATCATCGCTAGCATTTTTGCTCTGACAGTTTTTTCTGTTCATCCATCAACAATAAATTTTCCCTTTTCATTGTTTATTAAAACATTGCATTTGTATTTTGATGCCCCCCAAAAAAGTGGAAAAAAACAAGTCAAAACATTTCTCTTTCTTTTCTTATTTGCCATTTTTGATCAACATTTATTTTTGTCAAAGATAATGCTTTTTTGAAATTTTTCTTTTTGAATGAAGCAAAATGAATTAGTTTTTAAATTTTTTTGTTACGGCGGAAAAAATATATTTATCTATAAAATAGAAATATAATTTGATTGCGCAAAGATCGATTATGTATGCGCGCATTTGAGTTTTAAAGATTGATTACACGCTACTACCAAAAATGAATAGAGAGGGCCTCCGATGAA
>CABFKP010038793.1:0-13188 GCA_901779475.1 Panagrolaimus davidi
TATTTGATAAATTTCAGAATCCCGGTTATCCATTTGGTCCACCTGCTGCATATAATCAATTCAATAGATTTCAAAATTTTAATCGTGGTCAACGAAGAGGCGGCCGAGGTGGAGCAAATCGATTTCAACAACCTCGACGAAATTTTCAAGATTCTTCAAAGTATTATTCAAACAATACAAATCCACAACAACAACAACAACAATCAATACAGGATTCATCTGACGCTAAACCACTTGACCCAGAATTGGCAGATTCTGTGAATCGTGGTGCAGAATTTGATCGGGATGAAACAAAAACTCCTGAACCGAAAGGTGATACCGATACAACTGGTTCACCAAATGAAGACAAAAAAGACTCACCCAAAGAAGCTGAAGAAGCGGAATCACCATCACAAAAAAATATTGAAACTGTTGAAAGCTAAAGAATTTTGCATTTTTCATTTTGTTAAATTCCGTACTACTAATGTCTTTCTTGAAAATTTTTTGCGTTTAATTTTTGTCTTGAAATGACTTTAGTATTGTTCTTCTTTTTAAATATTACAAAAGACTAGAATCTTAGAATTATTCTTAGAAGAAAAAAAAATGGTGATCACTTTGTTTGATAAATATGATTGTTTTTTTAACTACTGTAACAAAGTAAAACAAATGCTTGGAATATGAAAGCTTATCCGTAACTCCGTAAAAAAAGAATCTGAAATGAGTTACTAAATGAAATATCAGAGTTGAGCAGTTGCCACAACATCTTAAAAAACGGCAAATTAGATTAAATAAAATTTTATTATAAGAGCAAATCTCAAAAGATACAAAGCAAAAAAAGAAAGAATTCTAAACATTTTCAAAACGAATAAATCGAAAAATAAGTAACGAAAAAACAGCAAAAAGAAAAATATATATTGCATTTACTTCCATTTGATATTCATTTGGATCTTCTTCTTTTTCTTCGCCTTCTTTTACAGCTTCAACAATTTTATATTCTTTACAAAAATCATTTTTTGAAGGAATCTTTGTTTCTAATGGTAATACTTTTGTTGAACGAGTTTCTATTGCAGATTTTACTGGTGATTCCTTTGAGAGCTAAAAAAATGAAACTTTATTACTGTAGTTACACTTATTATAAAAATCTATTTAAAACAAAAGACCTACTTTTTGATGAATTGCAACATTATTTTCAGATTTTTCAGCTTGCGGTTCTTGTTTTGAAGGAACTGGAGAACATGAAGGTGATAAAACAAGTTTATCCAAATCTAAAATTTTATCCATAATTTTTTCAAAACTTGGAGATGAAAGAGATTCTTGAGAAGATGCACTTGATTGTGTTGAACATAATGATACATTTGAAGAATCTGAACTTGAATCATTTGAAATATCACGACTTGATGTAGACTAAAAAGCATTTAGTGTTAAAAGTAGAGATTTAAAAAAACTTACCAAAGATAAATTTGATGCAGAGACAGAAGATGTTGAAAGAGTTGAATCAGTTTTACAATCTTTTGATGAATTAACAGATATTAGCTGCAAACCACTTTCTTTTTGTGCAAAAAAATCATCATCGAAATCTTCTTGTACCATTAAAGATGATCTGGGAAATTCAATTTTTGTTTCTTCTTCATCAACATCTTCTTCTTCTTGAATAGATGGTGAAGAATTATCTTTTTGATTCCAAACTTTTTCAAGAAAGCCAGAATAATTCTTATTGATTTTTTTGCATGTTCGATGAAAAGTTGGAGGAGATTCTTGTGGCGGAGAAGAAAGTGAATCTGATGCATATGATTCTTTTTCTTCATCAAGTACTTTAACAGCTGGTATACAATCATCAGTTTGATGCCAAACTCTTTCAAAATCAACATTTTTTTCAACTTGTTTAAAAGAAGATTGTGAAGGTGATTCTGGTGGAGAAGAAAAAGAGCATAATGAATCAGATACATGTTTTTGACGTTGTTTAATTGCAGCACGAACAGCCAAAATTTGATTTTCTAAGCTAAAATAACCAGGATAAAAAGGTTCATTAATAAAATATTACAGTAACCACAAAATATTGTATGACAACAAAAAAATATTTTGCCATAAAAACATTCCACAATATTCCCTCAAAAACAAAAGATAATTTACCTTTTTCTCCATTCTGTTAACATTGAAATTTATGCATCCAAAGATTCAGAACGTTTTTGTAAAATATTTATTTCATCATAGATTATTCGTTGTTGTTCCAAATCAACTTCACAATCAGTTTGTAAAATTAAAACTCTTTCTTGAAGTTTATTTCNTGAAGTTTATTCCCTTCAACAGCTTTTTTAGCAGTTTTAATTTGAATTCGTGAAATTCGTGCTTCAAATGCTTTTCTAGCAGTTTCTTCAATTGCAACACCTCATAAAAGTAAAGAAAAAAATTTCCGGCCAATAATCAAAGTTCGTTTAATAAATGGTCCAGGATTTATTCTCCATTTCCACGATTTTTTGTTGTTAATTCCATAAATTTTTCATTGATTTGTCGTTCTTTTTCTCGAATAAATGCATCACCCTTTTTTGCTTCGGTAAACTTCCGTCAAGTATCGGCTTTCTATAATTGTAAATATAAGTACATAAATATATAGAAATAAACTTACTCATCTTGAAGAAATTTTAATTCAAATTAAATCAGAACGTTGATATTGAAGTTACAAATTATATCTATTAAATACTATTTTTTATCGATTCAATAATGATCGATAAAATAAAAAACCTTCAGGGAAAAACTAAAAAACTACTGCAGCAATAACAAATTTTTTATTTTTTTTTCAATCTGTATTAATTTTTTTTCCAGCTGTATTAATTTTTTTTCAATCTGTATTAAATTTGTGCTATTAGAAGACGTTTTTTATAACGATGAATCGTGAAAAACGATTGCGAGCTTCATACAGAGAAAAAAAGAGAAATAAAACTGAAAGTGATGGAGAAGATTTAAGATATAATGAAGAACAACAGCTTGATGATATGGACTACACTTTTTCGAACAGATGTGATGATTTTGACACTATTGAATCACAACATATTAATCCGACAGATATTGGTGATGCTATCAATAGCGATGACGATGATGATGATGATGATGAACAAATACTACCACCACCACAAAATTCAGAAATTTTGTACGAGGGTTCTACAAAAACTAGACAAGATTTTGTATTTGACTTTTTAACACTTATCCGGTTTGTGATTTTACATTGCATTACTTACAGTATCAAATGAATTTAAATTTTGTCACATTTAAATTTTGAAAAATGATAATTATAATTTCCAGATCTCATAATTTATCTGATGCTGCTGCTAAAAGTATTCTTAAATTTTCTCAAGATTATTGTCCACCCAATAACAAAATTCCAAAAACTCTTAAAAGTGTACACAATTGCCTGAAATTAGCAAGTCCTAATGGAATAATTTGCAGCAGAAATTCATTTTGTCAAAAATGTGGAGAAGAAAGTTGTGAATGTAAAGATTCAAGTATTGCACATTTTGCAGGATTTAATATTGTCAATCAAATTGTTCCAATATTAAAAGGTAATACCATAAAATTTATTGCACATAGTAATTATGATTTTAGAAAACGAAAAGTCCATGGACAAGCATAGGGAAAAATGTAAAATTTCAACAAAACTTATTGATTCAATGTCAGGAAAGGAGTATCAGAAAAGTTAACTATCCTTCCAAAAAACTGCAAACCTTTAACATTTTTGTTCTATGTTGATGGTGGAAAATATGCAAAAAGTGGAAAATATGAAGCATGGCCCCTATTGGCAACAATTTGTGAGCTACCATCAAAATTAAGACAAAGTCAGCGAAATCATATTTTTCTTGGGATTATGTAAGAGTTTGTTTTATTAAGATAACCAAAATCTTTACACTATTTTATAGGTATTGCATAGGAAAACCAAATTGGGGAATTATGTGCAAATTTTTAAAATCAAAGTTTTCATTGGGTACTGTAATTGTAATCAATGATCAACAGTATCACTTATGGGGCACCGGATTAATTTGTGATTTGCCAGCCAGAGCATCACTTTTAAATATTGTTGGTCCAAATGGATATCATGCTTGCTGTCAATGTACAGTTGTTGGTGAATATTTTCAAAAGCGGTAAAATAGCTCATATTAAATTAATATTTTTAAATTATTAAATTATTCATATTTTAGAGTTATTTATCCACCTGGAGATTACATTTTACGTACAAGTGCAGATATTGAAAAGGCCCAAGAACTTGCTGTTAAACAAAACCAACATAAAAAGGCCAAAACAACTTATGAAGGTATTAAAGGACCAAATGAACTGAATGATATCCTAAAAATTCCTGATGCTGTTACAGCAGATTTGATGCATACAGGATTTGCTGGCCCGGTTCTACAAACTGTTGAAAAAATTTATAACGGATTCAAAGGTGAAATTATTATAAAAGCTTTAACTAAAGATCAAAAGGAATTATTAAATCAAATAATCTGCAATGTTCGTTGGCCATGTGAAATGAAAAGAAAATTGCGGCCACTTAGTGATATGTCTTTATACAAAACATCAGAATGGAAATTACTTACATATTTTGTTATTCCTACGGTATTATCCGCAATAATGGGAACAGAAAGAAAAGAAGAGAGCTCAAATTTGATGCATCTTGTTGCAGCAATTATTGTATTGTCAAAAAAACAAATAACTCAATCAGATATTGAACATGCTAAAGATTTATTAGATGAATGGCATAAAAAATTGGGAGATACTTTTGATGACACTTCTTACACATTCAAAGCACATGATATTTTACATTTTCCACAACAGGTAGCAAATCACGGACCTTTGCCAGGACATTCTGCTTTTGCGGGGGAAAATATGATTGGCTTTATCGGAAAACAAATAAGCTGTTACGGAAATGAAGTGGCTGTTTCTCAAATTTGCCAACGCATTGATACAGTATTTCGGCTTCGTCAAATTGATAAATATGTAAAGCCTCAAAAGATGTCAGAATTTAAAGAAATTTCACAAAAAATTAAAAATCATTTACGGTAAAAAATTTTTTAACAATAATAAAAAATTAAAGATTCATTTTTAGAACTACATTACCAAATGCTGTTGCTTATGAATGGAAAAAAATAAGAGGTACAATTTTAAGATGTGCTACTTCAGATGAGCCAGAACCAAATTCAATTATCTTATTTATGCATGAAAATCAGCTTAAGTGTGGAATAATAAAAGCAATATTAAAATCAAATAATATATTTTACTTGGTCGTTAAATCACTGAATGTCGAAAAGTTATGCAAACTATATTCTGAAGATTATTCACTATTAGCAAATGAACAAAGTTGGCCTGAATACAGTTATTTCAAAAACGAACAAAAATTTAATGATGAACTTATTACGGTAGAAGAAAAATCGGTCTTGCATAAAGCTGTTCTTATTTCTGCACCAAAAATTACTTTTATTGTACCTCTTTTAACTTTATTTGAACATAACTGAAGAAAAAATTAATTTTTAAAGCCTGATGACATTAATTACAAAATCTCAAAAAAACTAATATCTGTTAATTCATCAAAATATTATAAAACTGATTCCATTCTTTCAACATCTTCTGTCTCTGCATCAAGTTTATCTTTTGTAAGTTTTTTANTGGTTTTCTGAAAAACGTTTCAAAAAAGTAATTCATCACCTTCAAGAAGAAGATAATCCTTTTGACGAAGAAGAAACAAAAATTGAATTTCCCAGATCATCTTTAAATGTACGAGAAGATATGGATGATTTGGTTGCACAAAAACAAAGTGGTTTGCATCTAATATCTGTTAATTCATCAAAATATTATAAAACTGATTTAGTTCTTTCAACATCTTCTGTCTCTGCATCAAGTTTATCTTTTGTAAGTTTTTTAATGTTTTAATCTCTACTTTTAACACTGAATGCTTTTCAGTCTAAATCAAGTCGCGATATTTTAAGTCAATCAAGTTCAGATTTTTCAACAACAAATATATCATTTTGGTCAACACAATCAAGTGCATCTTCTCAAAATTCATCTCCACGTTTTTCAAAAAAATTATGGATAAAATTTAAAATATAATCTCAAAAAAGCGAGGAGATAAAATTTACATAGCAAATTCGAGACATATGGTAAAAAAAGGTTACTTTATTGAATTATAGAAAGACTAAACATTGATAATAGAAAAAGTATGTACAATTTAATAGTAGAAATTGGAAAAACAGCTAAACATTTGCAGTTATTTTTTATCTTTTAAATTTTATTCTTGGACATCACGAATAGATTTTGGTAAATATTCTTCAGTAATATCATCGAATTCATGAAACAATGGTTGATGATTTTCATATTCTGGCCATTCATATCTACCATTGGCAGCCATTTGATTTCCTTTTTGATGTACTCCAACTCTAGCTTCAGCTAACCATTCATTCAATTCAGATTTTTCAGCAATTACGTTAGCTCCAAGATATTTCAAAGATTCTAAAATTGCAGTTATTAATTGTGCTTATAATAAAAATACAAACATACCATAGAAAACATGACAGAATTCTTTTGTAAACATTTTTTTTGTAGCACCATGAGCTCTACTTTTTGCAAAGCCTTTATTGTCAACAGTACGCAATAAGGCATCACGATAAAAAGTTTTTGGTGCAAGATATGCAGCAACCATTGAACCACAATAACTTGCATTAGCAAAACAACCAACAAACTTGACTTTTTCTTTCAGTTCTTTGCAAATATCATGTCCATTAACGAGCTTAAAAATCAAACTTGTAAAACAAAAAAAATTATAATAAAACATACAATTTCAGGAGCATTACGTTGCTTTTCATTGATGAGGAGCAACAGTTCTTCTTCGTTTGTTTTTGATAACATTTTACCATTTGTTAAACGAATAATAGAAGTAACTTTATCCATTTTTGTTCTCTTTTTGGTTATCTTTGATTTATTTGTTGTATCATTTGAAATTTCTCTTAACATTTGAAGAATTAAAGCTTGAGTTTCTTTGACAACACCCATATCATTTTTCAAAGAACAAACATCATTTTGCATTTGAATAATATTTTCTTTATAGATATTACCAAAAACCATCTCATGATCATCATCATTAACGATATCAATTTCATTTTGTTTTCCATTTTGCTTTACATAATCATTGCATTCATCCCTGGAACTTCCTCGAAATCTGATGTAAGCAAATTTTGTATCTCCATCATCCATTCTAGAAATACAGCTATGCAAAATATTAAAGCCAAAAAGATAACTCACTCGAATATAAGTTCTTCCCCAACTTCACATTTTTTAAGTTTAACTTTTCCAGTTTCGCATTTTTCAAAGATTGCATCATCAATATGATGTGCTTGTAGAGTATCATCAATATCCAGTACAAAGTAAATATCGGCAGAAGTGGCATTTGAAGTTGACATCATATTAAAATCCATAGCTTTGATAATTTAAAAAAGCAAATTCAAATGTAATCACAGGTAAAAAGATATATCAACAGAAATTATGCTTTAAATAGCTAAAAAATAAAAAGCAAAAAACATCTGTTGTGTTTTCGTTTTGAGACGACAATTCTTGGCGATTTTTTCTTTTATTCACTTTTTTTAGAGTTTTTTCATAAGTGTTTCAACGTGTTATTCTGCTGCAAGAACTTTAAAAATATTTAGTTTGACTTATTTTTTTTGCAGATCTTTACTTTTCATAACAAAAGGAAAAGTTATTTAAAAATTTGCAAAATTATTGCACAAACTTTTTTCTTTTCTTGCCATAATTTATTTTTTGCACTTTTCTTACAAGAAAATTACAGCGCGCAATTTTCTTACAATTTTCTTGCAAGTGCCGGTCTCTTGCAAGATTCTTATCACTTTTGCAAGCGAAGGTCGGGTTTTGCATTTGAAAAAAAGACAAAATTCTCATAAAATCGTCGAAAAAAAAGTTTTTTTTTTTGTAATTTTTGTCTGTTAATAAAAAAATAAGCTACTAAAATCATATGAACGTAATTTCAAAATGTTTGAAAATTTAAATCTTTTTTTGCTAATTTAAATGTAAAAAGCGTTTGATGGTGTTAAATGAATGTAAAAAACTATATTCATTTGTTTCCCCAAAAATTTAAGGTTTTGATTCATTATTTAAAAAACTGTAAAAAATAAACAATATTTTACATTTTTTGAAGAAATAAATTAAAAAAACATTTGCACAGTTTTAATTAATCAAACTTTTTTATTGGTTTATTTGCTAAAAAAATGATTCACAAATTTTTTTTGTTTTTGTCTTTTCGAAAGGGAGTTATTTTTCAAAGATTGAATGTCTCATTCAAAAAAACGTTGCAGACACTTCATTTTTTGCGAATTCGTTAAAAGTTTATTTGATTATTTTGGATCTTTTTTTTTGCTTCACTTTTTTTTAAAAATGAGATATTCAAAAAAAAACATGTCGAACATGTTTTTTGAATATAAATTGGTTGGAGCTATCAAAAAATGCAAGATGTTCCATGAGCTCATGCAGGCATTATTAAAGAAAAGAAATAATTTCCACTGTATCTTAAACATAAATATTTGATTGATTGAAAAAAAGTAGTATTATAACTGGCGGTTATATTTTACAAAGACAATGAATGCATCTTTTATCGGTTTTTTTTGCTTTTCTAAAAAAATGATTCATAAACGTTTCTTGTTTTTGTTTTTGTCTTTTTTTTTCATTTATTGAATGTCTCACTTTCGTTAAAAAAACGTGGCAGACACTTCTTTTTTTGCGCATTCGTTAAAAGTTTATTTGATTATTTTGGATGTTTTTTTTGCTTTTTTATTTTATTTTCAAAATAAGATATTCAAAAAAAATACGTGTTGAACATCTTTTGAATATAATGTTGTTGGAGCGCTCAAAATAATGCAACTAATCCATTATTAAAGAAAAGAAATAACTTCCATTGTATCATAAGCAGAAATATTTGAATGAAAAAAAAGTAGTATTAAAACTGGCTGCTATATTTTACAAAAATTGTATCTATTTTTTATAACAAAAAACTCCATAAAAACATGTTGTTTGAAAAAAAAGCGATAACATTCCTTTTCCGTTTTGACTCAGTAAATTTTATAATTAAATTAACTAAATTAGCAATTTTACTAATTTCATAGTAAACAAAGTTTTCCAAATTTCTAAAAATGACATGCTTCTTATTCTTCCTTTTTCCTGTCGATTTTATTTTTCAACGACGGCCCCTCTCATTTTTGTCACAAAAAATTGTCATTATTTTGTAAATCCGATTTAAATTTATTTGAATATACAGGTTCTTTTTTGCTAAAAATTCGTAAAAAGTGTACTGAAAAAAAAAAATAAATAATTTCAAAAACATTTAATAAACATCAACTTCATCAAGAAGTTTATGCTATAACAAACGCTATTAAAGAAAATAAATTATTTATTTTGACTGATTCTTTAATTCTAATAACTTCAATCATATTTTTCAATATAAATAATTTATTATATTTAAAACACGTTTTAAATCCTTGAATGTAATTATTAATGTATTTGTCGCTTTGCACTAAAAAAATGTTTAATTTGCAGCTGAAAAAATTTATGAGTTTCCATTTTCGCAACCATTAATTTTTTGAAACTTTTAAAACTGAAAAAATGTTTGTTTTAAAGCTTCAGTTTTGCAAACAAAAAGATGAATATTTCTTCAAAAAAGAATAAACGTTTGAATGCTTTTTTTGTATTTTTTGTTACATATTTTTTAATACAAAAATATGCCGCAAAATATTGAAAAGAAGAAAAAATGTTTTAAGACTGGTTTTTAATGTTACAATACAAATGACAGTTTTTTGGCTTTTAAAAATTTTTGAACGATTACTTCATAAGCGTTATGAAATAATCGGATGCAACTTTTCAGTAATCACATTAAAAATTCCATGTGTATTGAAATAATAATTCATTATAACATATAACGGGGCGCCAAACAGATGTCTTAACAAAAAAGAAAAACTTTATTTGTTAAGGAATTTTTCCCTACTCAAACAAATTTTCTTAACACGAAAAGTTTTTCTTCTATTTTTTCTCGGGTAAAATTCCTTAACAAAAAAAGTTTTTCTTTTTTGTTAAGACATCTGTTTGGCGCCCCGTTATATTATATCCCAACAAAATTTCGATGAATTAAGAAAATTGCAATTTAAAGACAAAATGTTACAGTAAAGTTTTTTCAGATTGCTAAAACTGTTTCAAAAACATTTATTTCCTTCTGTACTAACAAAGTGATTAATTATCGTTGATCTTTAAAAGCACAACGCTTTGAATATTTTTACGTATTTTTCTTTTATTTTTTGTTGCAAATCAATAAACAAAAATGCAAAAACATGTTTCAACATTGGTTTTCAATGTTCCAACAAAAATGACTGCTTTTCAGCCTTTAAAAATGTCTGTTTGATTTCGTTTAATAAAATGTTGCAGACAAATTTTTGTCAAACTAAAAGGAATAAACAATTTTATGAACTTTTCTTTCATACAAATGCACTATTTTTAAGGGTTTTGCAATTTGAATATTTTGTTTTTTGAGGCATAGTTTTTAATGTACTTATTTTTTAGAAAAAAGCAAAAGAGGAATAATCAAAATTTTATTATCACAAACAGATAAACAGGTATTTTTGATGGATTTTGGAGATGTTGCCATTATTGAATAAAAAAGTAATATGAATATTTCTTCTTTATTGGCAAATAAATAATTTTTTTTTCGAACTTTGATCATATAAAAAATCTCTTTTTAATTTATGTTACGTAAAAATGAACTATACAAAACACTTTTTTTGTCAGTTTCGCAACAAAAAATAGATGTTTTTTTCCTTTTAAAGAAAACCATTCAATTTCGTCATAAACTTTAAAAGATTTTTTAAAGACACATATTTTTGTTGAAAAAACGAACAAAAATAATGTATTTCTCTTTGCTAACTTGAAAACTACTTATTTTAGTGTGTCTTTTTTGAATAGTTTATTTCTCTTGAAACCGATTTAAAAATATTTTTGAGTTTAAAAATTACCAAAAAACTTATTTTATCGACGAAAACATAAAATTATATCGTCAAAAGATATATTAAAAATTGCATTATTTAATAAAAAGCAGAAAATCATTGATTGCTTACTTTTTAATAAATTATTGTTGAAATATTTGAATTCCCATTATTTATAAAAGTGAATTTTTAGTTTATTTAACGTAAATTCATAGAAAAATTTCAGATTAAACTAAGGAGCGTCGTTGCCTATTTTTTAGCAAAAAAGAGTGAAAAACAATGGCAACAAAAAAAAATCTAAGCAAGAGATGAGTTTTGCTGTGCCTGTGGTTAGCATATCAGCCTTTCAATATTTTTTCTTTTTTTTCTTTTGTGCAACGAAAAATGAACGTTTTTCATCGCTTAAAAAATAGGCTGTTCGATTTCATCATAAACTTTGACAGATGTTTTAAAGACACATGTTTTTGCCGAAAGAAACAAACAAGTGGTTTTTTTTCACTGTTATTTTCACTAAAATTGCAAAATACTTTTTTGAATATTTTATTTCTTCTGTAATTATTTGAAAAATGTTTTATGTCTAAAAAATTGCTAAAAATGTGTTTTTTTAAAAGTTTTGGATCAATAAATAATTCAAAATCATTCTTTATTGAAAAAAGTAATTTGTCAATTGTCTACTTTTTTAAAGAATTTATATTTATAAAAATACAACACCATTTTAAAAAAATTATTAAAACTTGTTTTTTATTCAATTTCATTGTTTACAAAGAAAATCAGAAATTGTTATGCAAAAAAATCTTTGACGAAATTGTAATTTCATATTTGAAATGTAAAATAATATTATTCCATCATTTGGATAATACAAAAATTGCATAATTTCTTATATTTATTTATATTTGCAAAAAATAAATGTTTCTTACAACTGTCACTTCATATCCTACATAAAAAAAGACCTTTTATTGAAAAAAAGATTGTTTGCGTATTTCCGACATAAAAAAAATCTATCAAATGTATATTTTTTTCATGAAATAAATACAGGCGCTTTTTTTGAACGTTGCAAAGAAAGAAAAAAAGAACCATGCAAAATTTATTTTTGAATGTCACGAGCTTTAAGAGAATAAAAACTTTGTAAAAGAGTTCATTTTTTTTCTTTGTCTGACGCTTGACCGGAAGTTTGCCCTTTGGCATTTTTTTTGGGAAAGAAAAACGGTCGATTAAAAAAAGGTATAAAAAACTGCTTTTTGCATTGAATGTGGGCCTTTTAATAGAGGCATGCACTTTACTGCCGTTGTTTTTTGGGAGAAGCGAAGCAAAGGTGGACATTTGAAGTATTTTCACTTTGACAGGAGGAAAAAAATAATTGACTTCTGAAGAAAAAAAATCTTACATCATAATTTTTGGTTTAACCACTGGAAAATTCTAACCAAGGTAAAATAAGTTTTGTGCTTTCGAATTTGAAAGGACTCCAGTAATGACTCCGACTCCGGAGTCGAATTAGAGGTTCGACTCCGATAGTAAAATGTTTTTGAAAAGCGCGTGGCATTACCTTTTTAATGTTTGTTTTCTTCTTTTTTTCAGGTTTAAAGACCGTTTTTTATCTTCAAGAAAGTTATTTAAATCATAAAAAATGATGGTGAAAATTTTTTCTAATTTTAAAGAATTTTTTAAAACGATTTTAAAGGCAATATTAACTTTATTTTGCATTTAATATGCCAAAAAAATAAGACAGAAAACTAAATATTTATGGAAAAAAGCACTTTCTTCTTTTGTCCTTTATTTTAAATTTTCACCCGGAGTCGACTCCACCACCGGGATTCCGGCTCCGACTCCGACTCCGGAGTCAGAACTGCCTCCGGGATCGGCTCCACAACTCCGGAGTCGGTGTCGCAACAAAACTCGGTAAAATGAAAGCTTGGTTATAATTGACTTTTTATTAATGCAAGAAATTTGCAAATCTTTGAAAAACTAAATTCATATTTTTCTAACAAAAAAACAAATTTTACATTGTTTAAAAGTTGTAATAAAAAGAGGGCGAAAGAATGTCCGAAAGCTTTTAATTCACTTCTTTTTCACTCTTATTTTTCTTTTTTTATTGTGAAATCAATGTCGTCCAGAAAAAAATTGGCCTTCTCTTTCTTCTTACCTTTTTTTAAAGGAGTTGCAGAAAAAATGGAGGCGAGGAGCTTCCGCTTGAAAAGCATTCAAG
>CABFKP010038808.1:0-13168 GCA_901779475.1 Panagrolaimus davidi
TTTTTTTTGTTTATTCAATTAAAATGTTTTTTTAATATAACATTCCATACTTTTTTTTCTGTTAAAACAAAAAAAATTTACTCAATTGTTTACTTTTCTCATGAAAATTTTATATTCCTCTACAATTTGAGCAGCTTTTTTCCTCTATATTGATTGCTAGCCTTCGATTTTATTTATTTTTCGTGGAATGTGTGTTGGCCATTGATGGATTTTAGCTTTAATACAATTAAACTTTCTTTTCAGTTTCTCACATGCTCTTAATACAATTGATATGGTAAATCTCGATATTCCGAACGATAAAAATTTTTATGATTATTTGCTTCAAAGTGTAAGTTTTTATATTTATGTTGTTTGATACTTTTGTGTTAATTCATCTTTGATGATAGATTATAAAGATACCTCTCTCTTTATAAGCTTTTGATAATTAACACATATCAACACTTTTTTAAAGTAGTTGTTGTTTTCGGTGCTTGCAAATGTAAATGTTAAATTTGCGAGTGTTTATACGACATACATTTGTATAATATGCTTTTTGCCCGTTCTAGTGTTTCCTTTTCAGCTCACAGATCATCATTGTGTACTTCCTGGTTACGATAATGTTACTGTACGACTTGATTTTACCGAAGAATTTCTTGCCAGTTATTGGCTGCAGTTAATGAAGTAAGATTTTTTTACTCTAAAAAAAGAACATTTTTTTCATTTGTTTGCTTTTAGAATTGCTGAACTCGACTATGTTCCTAAAGTTATAATCGGAGATCATGAACGACAAGGAAAGATGCTCAATGGATTTGATTCTATAATTCGTTCAATATTGGAAGTTTGTGAAAGCAGGATATATCTTCGTTTAACTACCAAATTCCATTTTACGGGTAAAGAGTTAGGTTAGTTTACTCATTTTTTGTAGTTTGTGTTTTACTTTTATATTGTAGCTGATGAAGAACAGATTCAACTTCGAACTGCATTTATGCTTATTTTATTATTTGTTTCTGAATGGGTCGCTGATCGCAAACAAGATGAAGATCTGCGTGTTACGCTTAAAGAACCATACTTTCAACGTGTTTATGAATGCTTTAACAAACTTTTTAAAGATATTTACGATGGAAATAATGAAAATTTTAAGAGTTTTATCTTCGATTCTAATAAAGTAAGCTTTCGGGTTTTTGTATCAGTAACTTACTATAGCTCTCTGTTCAGGAAAATTCTCATTCAGCACCATTTCCACATTTTGCTTCTCCAAATCGTTCTTTCAATCAATTCAATAATTCTTTGCTCAATATTACCCCATATGATAAGCATAAAGCTAAACGCGATTCTCTTGGTCGATTTTCAAACACCAATGATTCGTTGTTGAAACCTATTAATCTTAATACAACAGCTGAAGATGAAAATGCTGCAGACATTGAAACTCTTCTTGGTACACAAAATACAAAAATAATGGAGCTTGAGAAATCAAATATCCAACTTTTGGATGAAAAGGAAAAACTTCAACAAAAATTTTTGAAAATGAAAAATGAACTTGAAGAACTTATATCCCAAAAAGAAGAACAAAATCATAATCTTGTTAATCAAAATCATAATCTTGTTAATCAAAATCAATCACTGAATAAATCCATCAATGAACTTCAAAGGCAATGTGATTCTGTTAACGAAGAATTATCAAGTGTTAAATTTGAAGCTAATCATCTCAGAGAAGAAAAAGAAGTTTTAACAAAAGAACTTAATGCTAGAATGGAAGCTGCTGAAAAACTTAAAATCAAAAAAGAAGCATTGCAAAGGACTCTTGATGATAAAATCTTAGAATTAGAGAATAAAGAAAAACTTTATGCTAAAGTTATTGAAGAAAAAAATATCCTTGAACAAGATTTATTACAAGGAAATCGTGAATTAACATCTTACAATGATCTTGTTGTACAGAAAGAAGAAGAAAATCAGAATCTTATTGGTCAACTTCAGTCTATTAATGTTGCTAATGGCAAACTTCAAACAGAATGTGATCATTTTGTTCAACAGTTATTTGTTGTTAAACTTGAAGCAGATTCTCTTAAAGAAAGGAATGAAACATTGATTAAAGAACTTGGCGTTAAAATAAAGAAGGCTGAAAAGCTTCAAATCGATAAAGAAGCATTGCAAAGGACTCTTGATGATAAAATCTTAGAATTGGAGAATAAAGAAAAACTTTATGCTAAAGTTATTGAAGAAAAAAATATTCTTGAACAAGATTTATTACAAGAAAAACGTGAATTAACGTCTTCTGATGATTTTGTAATTCAAAAAGAAGAAGAAAATCAGAATCTTCTTAATCAAAATCAATTATTGAATGAATCCATCAGTCAACTTCAAAAGCAATATGATTCATTAAATGATGAATTTTCAAATATTAAATTTGAAGCGAATCAACTAAGAGAACAAAAAGAAGGTTTATTGAAGCTTGTCAATACCAAAACTGTAAATGAAGGTAGACTTGAAAAAGAATTGAATGATTTGGAAAAAGTTCTTGATGCTAAAATCTTGGAACTGGAAAACAATACCAAATTTTATGATAAAATGGGTAAAGAAAAAGAGATTCTTGAACAAGATTTACTAAAAACGAAACGTGAACTTGCAGCTTCCAATGATTTTGTTGTACAGAAAGAAGAAGAAAATCAGAACCTTGTTGGTCAAATTCAGTCTATTAATGATGCTAATGGCAAACTTCAAACAGAATGTGATCATTTTGTTCAACAGTTATTTGTTGTTAAATTTGAAGCAGATTCTCTTAAAGAAAGAAATGAAACATTGATTAAACAACTTGACGTTAAAATAAAGAATGCTGAAAAACTTCAAATCGATAAAGAAGCATTGCAAAAGACTCTTGATGATAAAATCTTAGAATTGGAGAATAAAGAAAAACTTTATGTTAAAGTTAATGAAGAAAAAGAGATTCTTGAACAAGATTTATTACAAGGAAAACGTACATTAACGTCTTCTGATGATTTTGTAATTCAAAAAGAAGAAGAAAATCAGAATCTTGTTAATCAAAATCAATCACTGAATGAATCCATCAGTCAACTTCAAAAGCAATGTAATTCTGTTAATCAAGAATTATCAAATGTTAAATTAGAAGCTAATCATCTCAGAGAAGAAAAAGAAGTTTTAACAAAAGAATTTAATGCTAGAATGGAAGCTGCTGAAAAACTTAAAATCGAAAAAGAAGCATTGCAACAAAGTTTTGATGATAAAATCTTAGAATTAGAGAATAAAGAAAAACTTTATGCTAAAGTTATTGAAGAAAAAAATATTCTTGAACAAGATTTATTACAAGAAAAACGTAACTTAACGTCTTCTGATGATTTTGTAATTCAAAAAGAAAAAGAAAATCAGAATCTTGTTGATCAAAATCAATCGTTGAATGAATCCATCAATCAACTTCAAAAGCAATGTGATTCTGTTAATGAAGAATTATCAAATGTTAAATTAGAAGCTAATCATCTCAGAGAAGAAAAAGAAGTTTTAACAAAAGAACTTAATGCTAGAATGGAAGCTGCTGAAAAATTTAAAATCGAAAAAGAAGAATTGCAACAAAGTTTTGATGATAAAATCTTGGAACTGGAGAACAAAGATAAAGTTTGTGCTGATTTGAGTGACGCAAAACGATTTCTTCAACAAGATTTATTAAAAACAAAGCATAAATTAGAAGAAGCTAATAACATGATTACTGAAAAAGAAGTTGAAAATAAGAATATTCTTAATGAAAAGCAATCTTTAAGTGGCATAATTAGCAAATATGAAATGGATCAAGGTTTATGTAAAGAAGAGTTGGCAAATTCCATAACTGAAAAAGAACGTTTGCAAGAAGAAAATGAAGAATTATCAAAAGTTGTTAATAGAAAAACAAGAAATGAAGAACGACTTGAAGAAGATAAACAAGCTTTGCAAGATGCGCTTGATGCAGAAATCTTGAAATTCAAAGAAACAAAAGAATTATTATCAAATGTCCAATCTGAACTTCTTGCTACCGTAAATCAACTTCGTGGCATTTCTGTGATAAAATCAGAAATTGAAGCTGAATTTGATTCATTTAAGCAATTCTTTGAAGAGTTTTTTGCTTCACTTAATGCTAAAGTAAGTTTAATTTTTTCAACGATAATATGAATTTTCAATTTATAATTTTTAGTGGGCTATTGTAAGAAATATTTCTGATGATTTAGTTGCTGAACGTCTTCACAATATTTCAATATCAAATGAACTTGAAGAATTAAAAGATGATTTGAATGCAAGAGAAAGAAGTCGAACTCCTTCTCTTCATGATGAAGGCATTATTGGATATTCTTCTCGTCGAACAAGTTTCAATCTTCCAACATTTCATGGTGATGAAAATATGAGTGAGCTTATGTCTGAACAATTTGGTAATGAAATTCGTCTTGATTCTGGGCTTGGAAGTAATGAACAAACTCCTGAAATAACTCCAAGAACTGATGCCGTTCCTGTCGTACAACAATCATTTTTACGTCGAAATGCTTCAACAATTTCACATTGGATTATCTTCTTTTTTGTTATATTACTCCTATTTACTGGTCATATTTATTTATGTGGGGCTCTTATACCACCATGGATTTATATTAGAGTTCATCATGATCAATTACCACCACAATAATTTCAAGTATTAGCATTTTTTATTGTTAGGCTGTTTTTTTGCATTTTGTTTAATATTGTTTTTTTAACGGGTCTTTTTAATTTGTTTTATACTGTTTCGGGTTTCTTTGTTATTTGCAATTTTTAAACTTTTCGTATTTTTGATGTAATACTTTTTTTTCGCTGTATATTTTTGTATAATAAAAATTCTGTCGTAAAATTCTAACTTTGTTTGATTCAATTTATTTATTTTAAAAATTTTTGTTTTCAAAAACATCATTAAAGGTTGTTAGTTCAGAAATTTGGATACTGTAATTGTAAGATTTTTNTTTATAGTTATTATTTCTATTGGCTTGCGTTAAATGATAAAACGGTTCAGTTTTTTAGCGGAAATAAAACATAGGCCAATTTTAACATTTACAAAAACAAAACTATAGTTTGCAATTTTTTTATCATTTTTTAAATTTTTTTTTTGAATCTCTTTCATGTTTTGAATGCAGCTAATTTATTGTAAATGGATCCAATTTTGATACGGATATTTTTTCTTTAGACAACGAAATACGGATACTTTTTCTTTTCAAAAACTATTCATTTTTGTTGTACAAAAAATTCCTTTTTTTATAATTGTTGTTTAAAAAATGGAAAAACTTATTGGAATTATTGAAGCCTACAGTAATCTCTATATGAAATCATCTTTGACTACAAATTTATCAAATATTTCTTTTGTATCTGATAGAGATCATGAAGATAAAACAACTGAAAATAATGATAAAATTTATTTTAATGGTAGTTCAGCTTTTGCCATTGCCAAAGATTACAAAAAAATTCATCGACAAATTCATAATTTTAATTCAACAACTTCTTTTTGGCTTCCAATTTATCCATTAAAAAATAAATTTTCTGAATGTTTATATTTACAAAAATCTCCCACTCAGTTTATATTTAAATTTATCACTCCAAAAAACATTTCAATTTCGGATATTGATTTTATTAAAACTTTAGCATCCTGTTTACAACAAACAATCCTCAATTTTGGTACTCCACTTTCAATTGAAGAATTTGAATTACCGTATGCATTTATAAATGAAATTTATACAATTTTGGATATCAAAGATTCTATAATTGATATAAATATTTATGCAAACTTTTATCAACTTGGAAAAATTGCTGCTTTTAAATTTGAAGAATCAGAAAATTCAAAAACTACGCTTTCAATTATTAAATCACTTTTTAAAAAATCAATTGAAATAAATTTGGATCAAAGTTTATGGAGGATCGGAGTGGATTCACTTAAAATTGCAACATTGGAATTTAGATTAAAAGCAATTTTTGATGGGCTTGAAATTTTTGAACATGGATTTTGTATGAAACTTAAAAGTATTCGGCAACTTTTAGAAATTGTTAATCCTTTGATTTTAAAAAAAAGTTTGATGAATGCAATTCCAAAATTTGATTTAAAGATTAAAGAAAAACTTCCAATAACAGAAGCACAAAAACAGCTGGTTTTTTTATGTAAAACTGAAAATGGAAATGATTTTATTGAAGAATTTTCTGCAAATTTTAATTTTCCATTAAAAATTGAAAAATTTAAAAAAGCTTTGTCCCAAACTTTAGAAGCAAATCCTTCGCTAAAATCCATTTTTGGAATTGATTATGCAAAAATTTTGCTGTCTGAAAAAGCTTTGATTCTTTTTACTGATAAAAGTTCATTTGAAAATTACAAATTTGATGTATTTTCAAAATCTTCGTTGATCTTTTTTATTGATGCAAACAAATTTTCAATGAAATTTCATCACATTTTATTTGATGGAAAATCTCTTCAATTATTTATTGATCAATTAATGGCATTTTATAATGGCAAAATTACTCAGACTGAAAATCCAAATTATTTTGATTTTGCAATTTTTGAAAAAAATTTTTTGGCTTCATCTGATTTTTCGAAAGATATCAAATATTGGAATGCTAAATTAACAATTTATGAAAACTTTCCAAAACTGCCAAAAGAATCAAATATTTATTCAAAGACTGATTACAATGGCACAGTTATTTCAATAGATTTTTCTACTTCTCTTACAGCAAAGCTTCGAGCTTTTTGCACATCTAATTCTGTTTCCGTTTTTTCTTCTTTTATTGCATTTTATCGATTATTTATTTACAAACTTTATGGATTTACTGATTTTCCGATCCTTATTTCAATTGATAATCGATTGAATGAAAGCTTTCAAAATACCATTGGCTTATTTATTAATCTGGCTACTGTATCTTTTAAGTTTAATCCAAATGAAAGCTTCAAAACTTTATTGACTCAAACAACAAAAAATTTAACTGAAACAATTTCACATTCTACATTACCTTTTAATAAAGTAATATCATCTTTACGCAAAATTACTTCAAATGAACCTGAAATTCCTGAAGTCATGTTAGTTCATGATCGAGAAGCCCATTTTCCTGGCATTGAAATTACTTGCCCAACAAAGAAAAAATTTATTCAAAATCCACAAATTTGGTATTTAAAAGAAATTGGAGAAAAATTTAAACTTCAAATTGAATTTCGAAATGCTTTATTTTCTTCTGAAGTCATGAAAAATCAAGCAGAAAGATTTTTTGTTTTAATTGAAAAAATTTTACAAAATCCAAAAATGGAATTGAAAAAATATGATTTTTTAACAGAAGCTGAAAACGAACAATTTTTTGATTTTCGACAAAGTTTATCAAATATAGTTCCAATAATTTCTCCGATTGAGTTAATTTTTCAAAAAATGAAAGCGAATCCGGAAAAAATTGTTTTAAAAACGATAAATGAACAATTAACTGCAGAACTTTTTATGAACAAAATTATAAATTATGCTAAAAAGCTTAAAGCTGTTTATGAAAAACGATTTAAAAAACAACTACCACCAAATGATCAATCTGTTGCACTTTTACTCCAAAGATCCATAGATTTGATAACACTTGTTTTTGCATGTTGGTATTTAAATTTGGCACCATTAATGATAACACCAGATTGGCCATATGAAAGAATTCAAACAAGTTTAAAAGGATTCAAGAATTTGCTTCTTATCAGTGACAATAATGATTTTGTTGAAAGACATGGAAACTCATTTGATGCTTCAATTTCTGTAATTTCTGTCAAATCTTTCCATAACTTTAAACAAAATCCTCAAAATTCGCCCCCAAAAATGGTACCATCAAATCCAACAGATTTAGCATATCTCACTTTTACATCCGGATCAACTGGCACCCCTAAAGCAGTTGAAAGCATTCAACGAGGTTTAATAAATCTTTGGCAAAATTATTCTCACTACTTTTCAATTTCTTCTGAATCTATTATATACCAAGTTGTTAATCCTGCATTTGATATATTTTTTGCTGATATTATTACAGCTTTTGGAAATGGTGGAACACTATTTTTAGCATCACAAAAAATTCCAAAAATGGATGAATTAAAGTATTGCACTCATGCATATATTATGCCAGCATATCTCTCCCATTTGGATTTAGAAAATCCAGAGATTTTGAATATCCTTAAAAGTCTTAAAGCAATTTTATATGGTGGAGAAACAATAAATCCAAATTTCTTGAAAAAAGCATTAAAAGCAAAATTGAATTTATTCCAACAATTTGGAGTTACAGAACATTCAATTTATTCAAATTTTATTTCCCCTAAAACTATCAATGATCGATTAATTGTTGGAAAAAATTTTGAAAATTTTCATGGATATTTAATTGATTCTGATGGATGCCGACTGCCACCCATAAATTTAGGAATTCAAGGTTGGTTTCGATCTGCTGGAATTGCCGTTGCAAGAGGATATTCTGGCATAAATATTGGGAAAGAGGTTGTTTTTGGAGAAGAGCAATGGTTTGATGGATGGAAATTTTTTGATTCTGGAGATCAAATGAAAATTATCCCTGCTTCTAAAAATAAAAATCCATGGAATTATAAATTTATTTTTTGTGGACGAAATGATACACAAATAAAGATTCGTGGTAATCGAGTGGAGCTTCGAGATATTGAAGAATCTTTTCGACAGCATTCAAATATTAATGAAATTGTTTGTTTATTTGATAGTAGCAAACTTTTAGCTTTTATCACCTTCAAAGAATCTTTTTTGACTGATGAAAAAAGTTTAAGGGAATTTGCACAAGAAAAACTCCCAATTTATATGATTCCAGATATGTTTATTTTTCTTGAAAAATTTCCTTTAAATTCAAATGGTAAAATTGATCGACAAAAACTTATATCAATGCCATCTGAAACAGATAATGTTCAGAAGATAACATCAAAAAACGGAAATGCCGAGAATTCAATAAAAGATTTAACAGTTATTTGTTGCGAAATATTTGCAAAACACTTAAAAATTCCTTTCATATCTCCTGAAGACGATGTATTCCAAAAGGGTGCCGATTCGTTAAAACTGTTAATTGCCGTTCAAGAAATCGAAGATTCTGTCGGAATTAAATTAGATTTATCAACAATTTTTCGTGTACGAACAATTTCAAAAACTTTGGAATTATTTTATCAATTAAGAAATTCTGTAAATATTCCGCTGCAAAAAGAAATTTCAAGTTTCGCTGATAAAAATTATGAAGAAAAAATTCACCAACTTTCATATTCCCAGGAACATTTATGGTTCTTGGAAAAATTAAATCAAGATTCTGGCAATGCCCTTTCAGATGCATATATATTAAAATTTCAAATTAAACATTTTGAAGAATTATCTGAAAAAAAATGGAATAATCTAATAAAATTTTTGATAACAAAACATCCAGTTTTAAGGACACAAATTATTGAAAGTCATGGAATTCCAAGTCAAAAAATTTTAAAAGTTAGTGATAAACTTGTTCAAGGATTACGGTCATTTGATGCCATATCGATTAATATATTAAATGAGCCACCTGTTAAATTTAAACTATTTGAAAATTTTAAAACAATGGAAGTTTATTGTCATCACATTTCAATCGACGGATACTCTTTAAACATTTTAATCAATGATATTGAAACATTTTTAAATTCATCGACATCTGTAATTATCCCTGATTTTAAATATTTTGATTTTATTGAAAATCAAAAAAGCTACAATTTTTCAAATGATTTGAAATTTTTTCAACAAAAATTAAATAAAGTTAAAGACTTTTCATTTCCAACCGAGTATCCCAGATCTGAATGTACATCATTTAAAGCTGGTCATTATCATAGTACACTTCAAATAAATGGATTTGATGAATTTCTTAATAAATTTCAAATATCTGAAACTCATTTTGTTTTGGCTATTTTTGCAATTCATCAATTTTCAAATTCGTTGTCAACAGAAATTTCAATTGGACTTTCATTTGCAAATCGAACAACAACTTTTCTTTCAACAGTTGGATATTTTGTTAATGCTCATGCAATTTCAATTTTACGTCCTTCTCCAACCGATTCCTTCCAAGATTTTGTAATCCAAATAAAAGAAACTGTCCTTGAAATTCTTTCACATTCTTCAACTCCCTTTGAACTCGTTGTTCGACAATTAAAGCCAAAACGTGAAAAAAATAAATCTCCAATTTTTCAACAAATGATAATTTTTGAAGATTTACGAAACCCTAAACTTTCTGAAAACATTGAAATAACAGAATTGGATTCAATCGAAGCAAAATTGGATCAAACTTGGAGAATTAAAAGAACTGGAAATGGGAAATTTGAAATACATGTTGAATTTATTCAAGATTTATTTAAAGAAGAAACAATTGCAAAATCGGTTGAAAGTTTTAAAATGCTTTCAAGGAAAACTTTGGAATCAAAAATTGTCAGAATCAGTGATTTTTTCGAAAACGAAATTCCAAAAACTATTATTGAAAATTTTTGGAAGGAAATTCTTGAAATTGATAAAATTGAAGAAAATTCAAATTTTTTTGAAGAAGGTGGACATTCGCTATTAGCAGCGAGGCTTACATCAATGATAAATTCAAAGCTTGGAATTAAAGTTTCTTTGAATCTTTTATTTGAACATCAAACTTTGAAAGAATACACTGATGCAATTGAGAAATTAATTCAATTAAAGCTTCTTTGAATCTTTTATTTGAACATCAAACTTTGAAAGAATACACTGATGCAATTGAGAAATTAATTCCAAAATGTGAAAGTGAAGAAGTGCAAGAAAAACATGATGAAATTCAATCAGCTCAAACTCAAAAATTTCCAGTACATCCATTACAAATTCCATTGCTTGAATTACTTCAAAAAGCAACAGATGCAGGAAATTTTTCATTGCTTGAAGCCTATGTAAATACAATTTTTATTCAATGTCCTAAGGGGGTAAAACTTGAAAGAATCAAAAACGTGTTGGAACAATTAATAGAAAGGCATACTGTATTACGGACAAAATTTAGTTACAACAAAATTGATGGTTCAACAAAATTTGAATATTTTCAAGAAATAAATACTTTAGAATACTGTAAGAAGTTTATATTTCCATCAACAAAATTTTCAACGATGAATATTTTTCATGATCCAGTTTTTCGTGCTTCCATAAATGAAAAAGATGTTTTAAAGCTGGAAATCAGTCATTTAGTATCAGATGGGCATTCAATGAATATTTTGGCGAAAGATTTGTTTTCATTGTTTACAAATAAGCATTTACCAGCTTTAACTGTAAATTATCAAAATTTTAATCAAATTTTTATTGATTCTTCAAAAAATGAACAAAATGAATTCTGGTCAAAATTGTTTGAAAACAAAAATTACAGCAAAATGGAAACAGATTTCATTGATAAAGATTTTGATTATTCTTCAGATTCCGTTTTCAAAACATTTACAAATGCAAATTCTGCATTAGCAAAATCTGTTAAAATCTACCATTGCAGTCCCCTAACTCTGTTGCTTTATTCTTTCGCATTTCGGTTTCGTGAAAAACTTGAAGATTTTTTTGCTCCATTAAAAATTGCATTTTGTAAAGATATGCGACCATCAGAAGAATATTATAATTGCATTGGTTTCTTTATAAATACTTTAATTATTCCAATCGAAGAAACTGATACAATTGCAGATATTGAACAAAAAGTTAATACTGCTCAAACATATTCTTGGATTACTGTTAATGAACTTAAAAATCTGATAACAAAAGATGAAAATGAAAGCATTTTTGATGTTATATTAGTTTTGGATAATTCTCCAACAACAATTTTTCCTGCTGAAAAATTAAATGGATTTCGGATAATTGAAACAAAACAAACAGCAACAAAATTTGATTTGACAATTTTCGTTCAAATTAACGGCAAAGATTTAAATGTTAAAGCAGAATATCGAAAAAATTTATGGAAAAACGAAACAATTGAAACTTTTTTAAATGCATGGGAATTTGATGGTTTTGAAGAGAAGGTTCCAAAAATTTCAAAAGCTTTGCCAGAATTTAATTTATCAATAGAAAATGTAATCTCTGTAGATTTTGATAGAAGAGATATTACAGAAATTTTAATGGAAAAGTTCGAAAAATATGGCAGAAATATTGCATTAAAAATTGAAGATTCTGAAATAAGCTACAAAGAACTTCAAAAAAAATTAATTAAAATTAGTGAAAATATAAAATTGGAATATTTTAAAGCAATTGGATGTCTTTTTGGTCCTGATACGATTATTCCTGTAATTTCGAAAAATTCAATTGAACAATGGCTTATTTGTTTGGGAGTAATTTTTGCTGGTGGAGCATATCTTCCGATTGATGAAAAAACTCCTGAAGAAAGAATTTTGAAGATTTTGGAGCAATTGGAGCCAACTTTAATTATTTCGGATAAAAATATTTTTGGCTTTAAAACAGTGATATTGGATAAGATTAAAGATGTAGAAACTGAAACAACTTCAAAATTTACAGTTCTATCAAATCCCCACAATCTTGCATATATTATTTTTACTTCTGGAACAACTGGAATTCCAAAAGGTGTTTGCATAAATCGATTAGGACTTTCAAATCTTATTTCTGATGCACAACAATTTTTTTCTATCGATCAAAATTCTGTTATTTATCAATTTACAAGTTTTTGTTTTGATAATTCCATTTTGGAAATTTTTGCTGCACTTGGTTCCGGTGCAACATGTTTCATATCAGATGGATTTTTTGCTTCTGATAAATTTTGTAAACAAATTTCTGATTATAGTATTACACATGCCATGCTTTTCCCGGGATTAGTTGAAACTTTTGATGATGAAGAATTAGTACAGTTGAAAAAACTTAAATTTTGGATTTGTGGTGCAGAAAAACTTACAAGGAGACCGTCAGAAATGATTTTTCGATTTCATAATCATTTTGCTATTATAAGATAGGTTTAGGGGAGTGGTAACTACCTGCAAAAAATTAGCGGCCCATGGCGCTATTTTATGCTAATTTTTTGATTTTTAATGCGCGTGTTTTCTTTATAGACATTTTATTCAGCTCCTTTCTTGTCGTCTCTATGGTCAAGTGGTGTACGGCGCGTCCACTTGTAACCATTTTTTGGTGAGGTTCGACCCCCGTCGCATAAAAAATGTTTTTTTTGTTTCTTTTTTTAAAATTTATATTAATTAATCAAAAATATAAATTTT
>CABFKP010038818.1:0-13168 GCA_901779475.1 Panagrolaimus davidi
AAGAACTTTCACTTAATCGTCCAATGTCTCATACAGCACCATACTTCATAAGTGTTCTTCGAATTTTGTTTACTTTAAGCTTTACCGAAGACGTTGTAATTTTTTCTGATGAAATAACACAAGAAACAAAAGGCTCAACACTTTTATGCCCTTCCACGCTTTCAACATGCGTCTATCAAATTGCATACGGATTTAATGACCTTGCAAAAGCAATTCAAAATGTTGTTTCAAAAATTGCAAAAAAATCATACAAAAAATCATATGATTGTTCTTCGACAGCACAAAAGTATGAAGTTGTTTCAGAAGCTGAATCTGAAGATGAGGAAGAAAAACCACAACTACAATTATTTGAAGATTCAAATAATTCAGAATCACCTTTGAAAGATATTTCAAAAATTATAGAATTGCATCAAAAAAGTATTACAGAATTGGAAGACTTTGTACAAATTGTAATGAAACAAATGCGTGCAAATAACCCAACTGTAAATAGTGTAAAAATTTCATTGCAAATTAAAGTAGAACAAGAAAAGCAAAAACTTCAACGAAAAAAATTAGCTAAAATTGATCATCAAGTAAATTTTTTTCTTTTTTAAAAATTATGAAAAAAAACTGAACCCTGATTTTTCACAGTGACCAATATTTTGGGCATTCTGAATCCCATAAAACCAGAACCCCGGCACGAAAAAACAAAATAAAATTTTTTTGGCATTCAGGGACTTATGCCAACAACATAAAAAAATTTGAAGACCGAAATCGAAATTTTCTTTTATTTTGTTCTTTGGCCTTTCCTTAAAAAGCAAAAAAATTAGTCAAAGAGCGTCTTAAAAACTATTGAATATGCAAATTTTAGGAATTACAAAAAATTTGCAAAATAATTCAAAAAAATGATGAACAAATTTGTCCAACTTCTGGAGACTTGTATGCCGTTTCAAGCAATCGAGATCAACAAAATCATGCTTTTGAAATTGTTGAAAAAATTTTACAAGATTTTGGGGATGAATGTGTTTATGCAGATATTGCAAAATTATTAAGCTATTGTTTACAAGTTTCACATTGTTCTTTAATGCATTGGATGTTTGCTTTTGAATTGTTTAAAGCAATGGAATATGATGACAAAGCTGCTGCCGCCGGCAAAGTTGTTGTTGATCATGAACAAAAGCAATTTGCAGCAATTCAAATTTATCGATGCCTTAAAATTTGGGATACAATTTCTTTAGCTGTTCCGTTTTATGTTAATTTGGATGATAATTTGAAAGAAAATGTAAACGATATTTGGAAAATTATGAAAGACAAAATTATTGCTTCACAATATGCTTTGGAAATTTGTTATAACAATCAAAAAAGAGCAGCTTAAAAAAGCAAATAAAAAACATTTTTGTTCGATTTTTTGTAATTATTTCTTAATTTAATGTTTTATGATTTTTTAAATGTTTATAAAATTTTGAAAGAATTTTCTTGACAAAAAAGGATTGTTTGGCGAAAAAAAATATAAAAAAGACAAATTTTTATCAACTGAAAATTATTTAGGGAATCAAAATACATACAGCTAAAAAACACAAAAAAAGCATGTGATGAAAATAAAAAATAAAATAATAAGCTGTTACTTAATTGAAAATTTTCTTTTTATTATCAGTTTCTTTGAAAAAAAACATTTATATTGATAGAAATGCTGTTTAAAATTTTCATCTATTTTCAGTTATATCACATTTATATTGGTTTTTATTCTTTATCAGTGAAACAGACCTTTGACTCTTGACTTCACTTATTTAAACAACAACAAAAAAAGGAAAAGTCTTCGTCCATGTTTTGTCAACGCTATTAAAAATGTTGATTTTAATTATTTTATTACTCTGTTCTATAACCTTTTTAAATGCATCTTCTTGTCCCAACGGATCAATTGCATCACGAGATTCAACAAAATGTTATTATTTTGAAAAAGAAAAAGTAAACTGGATGCTTGCAGATCAATCATGTCGGACCATGGATGGAAATTTAGTTTCTATCCATGACATGTTTGAAAATATGTTCATTAGTGGTAAAACTAAAAATTAAAAATAATATTGTTTTGATCAAAGTTATTTTTTGCAGGAGAATCATACCATTTCTTTACCGAAAATGATTTTTGGATTGGAGCAAATGACATTCAAACGATCAATAAATGGTCTTGGACAGATAACACAAGTTTTGACTTTTCAAGTTGGGATAAAGGACAACCACAAAATAATTCTGGGCCATTATGTGTTTCATCGATGATGAATGGTGCTAGATGGAATGCCAATGATTGCTTTATTTCAAAACCTTATATTTGTGAATTAAAAGTTCCCATGTGTTCTGAAGGTTGGACATATTTTGAAAGTACAAATTTTTGTTACAAACTTATTCAACATGATGCAACATGGAACGAAGCAGAATTGTCCTGTAAAAATTTAAATGCTCATTTAGTTTCTCTTCATAGCTATGATGAAGCACTTTTTGTTACTTGTAAGTTTTGAAAAACACATTTTGAAAAAATTTGTTTGAACAACATTCCCCAAAAATCAAGCAAAACACATTTTTTATTTTTAAGTCCACACTCGGCCGCCTAAAAAGGAGAATGTTGATTTACAAGAAATGTGGTTTAAAAATTTTTATAAAAGTTTTTTTTTTAAATTGCATTTTTTAAGACCTTGCATCAAATATTACGGCACGTAACGGCGACACGTGTAATGATTATTATCAAACTTGGATTGGCCTTTCTACTCCAGATAATAATACCACATGGGATTGGACTGATGGGACGTCTTTTGATTATAAAAATTGGGGTCTAACCGAGCCAGATCTTCCTGGTAAACAAAATTGTGTAGTAATGTGGATCCGTCAACCATGTACCTATGGATGGGATGCAACTCCAACTGAATGGGATAACTTGCAGTGTAATGCAAAAATCTTAAACAATGTCTGCAAAAAAGCAAGAAGTGTTTAAATTACAAAAATTTTTATAAAATGAAAAGGATACGAAAATTTCATCATATCAGTTTCACTAATTACCGTGTATGTATATGCAATCGTTTTGTTAAAAAATACTAAAAAGATTTAAAAAGTTATTTATTTGATCAAAAGTGAACTTTTATCGTCGGTTCCAGCATATTTAATATGTGTGCTTTAATTTTGACTGATCACTTTTGTAGAAGTAAAACTAAAATTAATCAATTGTGTGATGTAAATTTTTTAAAGCACATTTTTTGTACCACAAAATTTTTTTGTAAAATATGGCACGTACTAAGCTATTTTAGTACGTGCCGCTCAAATAGCCATTTTTTGAAGTCGTCTTCTTGATTGTCGTTCTTTTTTGTGGCTCGATTTTTCTTTGCATAAATTTTTGGTTGCTTTAATTATGGGTCAAAGCAATTGATTTGTAATAAAAAAAAACAGTATTCCTTTTACCAAAAACTGAAGATATTAAATGACCAATTTTTTCTTCTTAGTAGTTCGGCACCTTGATTAAAAAATGCCAAAAATTTTCCACTAAACCATTTGGGTCGACGGAAGAAAAGAAATACAAAAAAAGTCAAAATTTTCTATAAATATGAATTAGTTTTACTGTAAATACGACATATATTTGTGTATTTAACAAAATATATGTTACAGACAAAACTTTATGATAAGACAACTGTCAAAATAAAATATATGTACGAAAAATTGAAATTAGCATTTATAATAATCAACAACAAGATCTCAAAATTTGCTAATCTTATTTTGAATTCAGAAGGTATAACACAACGAGGTTCATTTGCATCTAGGGCTTCATTATATGTTTCATATGTAAAATAATTTGCAATGGCGTTAATAAGGGCTGATTTGCCAGTGCCAGTAGGACCAAGTAATAAAATAGTGTATACTAGAATTGTTGAACGCAATCTTTACGTTTTTATGTGCTTTTTTTGTTTTCAGTATATTTTGTACATTTTATTGTGCATATTAAAATAAAGGAAAATTATTATCTTATCAGAAAAAGCGGAATGAGCCCTTTTTTTCTGAGTTTTTTCATTATTTTTACATGGTAGATATTTTTGACAGCAATCAAGGGACATATAAATGCAATAATATGTATTAACATTGCATTGATTTTATCATCACTCTTTTCAGAATCATAAAGTTTGATTCAGAAAAATTTTTTTTTTATTAATAAGCTCTTGTTGAGTCATTAAAATTGAGAAAGCATGAAAAATTTTTCTTTTAATAACAAAAATGTATTTTCAGACAATCAAGTTATTTTTTAAATTTTTCCAGTTAAAATTTCCGATATAAACAAATACTTTGCCCTTTTCTATATTCAGTCACATGATTGTCCCTTAAAATAAAAAAATTATCTTCTTCTTCACTGTTTTTTTTTGTCTTTTTGCTTAATTTCTGCTTGATTTTTGCTGATAAGGGATTCTTTTTTTATTTGAATTTCAAATATTGCACACCTTTTTTACCTTGAAAAATCTTTCCGACGTAAACAATGTTTTTTAAATAATTTAATGAAATATATGTATTATAGAAAAGTGAAAAAAAGGGGTTTTGCTAAAAAATTAATAAAAATGATATGTTTTATATTTTTATTCAAATAGTGGACACTTTTTTTTTATATAATTGAGACAAAAACATAAAGTAAAAAAAAATTCATTGTGTCAATCATTTACGCAAAACAAAAATAGCGATATTGTTTATAACACTGGATTTAATTTTTTTTACTAAACTGAAGCTTTTAATCCAAAAGATTAGAAGCTGATGATGTATTTAGACCGTTTTTTGCACATTAAAATGAAACAGAAATTTTACTGCAATTGAGCAATAATTTGAAAGACATATCCACGATTAATTGCAATAGTTTTAGCGGATTTATTAAATGTTTGCATTTTTTTGCTTCATTCAAAAAATATAGAGTTTTTTTTCACTTTTTACCAACACATGTGATTTCTTTTTTTATACTCAAGAATATAGTGAGAGAAAAAAGTATGAGTCTTTAAATGTTCCGCGACTAAAAAAGGTGGAGAGTCGTTATCAGAAAACTGATGTGAAAAATTATTGAATTGATTTTTACTTTAAAATAACATTTTTTTCATTCGTTCATTGTTACATTTTTAGTTTTTGGATTCTAGGAGTATTTGAAAAATGGCTGAAAATAATGGACAAAATGAACAAGTAAAATTTGTATTTACCCTTATATAATTAATAAATCTCTGTTATAGGATATATCGGAAGCTATCAAAGATTTTTTAAAAAAAGAGCACGAAGACGAAGAAGCAAGACGACAAGAAGAAGAAGAAGCAAGACGACAACAATCACAACAACATTTTCCACATCAACATCAAGAACATGACCCTGAAGAGCCTCGACCCCGTCCAAACCCAAACCCCCGTCCACGACCACAACCAGAAAACACTCAAATCACTATTGTTTATGAAGATCAACAGTTACATTTAAATCTAGCTGACGTCACCCCAACAGCAATTGCAGATCATTTTGAACTTGAACTAAATGAAATTCAGCTACGACGAAATGATAAAAATATATCATATATCGTTGATCCAAATGAAAACAAGTTTCGACCCAATTTACGAGCTGGAAAAGTATATACTGTTGTACGAATTCCCGTGCAACGATCTCCACCAATTCCAACTCGTCGCCAAGATCATGAACAACAGAAACCTAAACATCATCAAAATAATGGCAACGAATGTACATTAATTGCAAATGGACAACAACAATCCATCGCAGCAGGGGCGTCTGTTAAAAGAACTGCCATTACTTCAGCATTTAAACTCAGACAAGTTTTGGATATTAAACTAATTGACAAAGATGGAAATGTTATTGATGGAAATGATAAACAACAATATAACCTAGCACCAGGAGAAATTTATCATATCGTTTACAACACGCAAACTTCTGCACAAGATATACTTGAAAATGATCATGATGATGACATCGATGACACCGGAGTACCATTTTCAAAACCGATGGCTTTCATTGCACCTTTTATGATTTCAACCGTTCGAACTTTCTATGCATTAAGTTTAACTGGAGATTCTGTAATCTTTACTTCAACTACAAGAGTTCCAACAGCTTCTGACGAAAAATCAAAATCAAAACTTCTTTGCTCCAATAAAGTTTCCACATGTGCCTATCAAGTCTCATATCGATTTAATACAGCTTTAAAAACAATTCAAAAGCTTTCAAATTCTGTTAGCGATTTGAATTCTGTAGCTGAAGAGGATTTACAGTTTTTTGAATATCAAAAAGAATGCAAAGATTTTTGTCATGATGTTGAGAAGATTGTAAAAATGTTAGAGGATGCCCACGAAGAACTGGAAGAATTTTTACAAATTGTTGTAAAAGAAATGCGAGCAATTAATCCTTCGGTTCATAGCGTTAAAACTTCCCTCAAAGTTGAAACTAATCAAAAAAGCCGAATTCATGAAAAAGAAGAGATACTAAAAGATGATCCAAATGTAAGTAAAAATATAATACTAACCCCAAAAAATAATTAAATTTTTTTAGGCATTATATGAAAAATGCGATGCAATTGACAACAATAAAATTAAAGAAATTTTCCCACCAAATATCGACCTCCAAACAATTGCATCAAATCGAAAATCTTTAAACTTTGGAAACAAACTTGTTGAAATAATTTTGCATAAAATCGAAGATAGCGCCGTTCTTGAAGATATAACAAATTTATTAGATTTTTATGCAAAAATTTCACATTGTAATTTAATGCATTGGATTTTTACTTTTAATCTCTTCAAAGATATTATTGCATATTTTGAAAAGGCTGCAGAATTACGAAAAACAAATGAATATCGAAAAAAAGAAGCTGCAGCAAAACAAATTTTTAATGCCATTGGAATTTGGCATAATATTTCACGAGGTGTTTCATTAGCTGCAAATTTGAATGACAAAGAAACTGAAATAACAGATATCCATGAAATTTGGGGAAAGCTTAAAGACATTGCAATCACTTCACAATATGCACTAGAAATTTATCAAAATCGTGAAGCTTCAAATTCTTAAAAACTTCTTTTTTTAAATTTTAAAACAATCAATTTTTATTGTTTTAAAAGTTTTTAATTCTTTCAAAATTTATTGTTTCAATTGTAACGAAAAATTTTGACAAAAACTCTTTGAATTTCGATATTGATTCATTAAAAAATGTTATATTATTAAAAAAAAGCTTATATTTTTACAAATTTTACTGATCTTAGATAGCAATAAAAAAAGATTGATTCGTCATTTTTCAATCGAAGAAGTTATGACTCTTATGATTATATACAATGATTCTCTATTTTTATGCTCACTGATGCCATATCTCATATTGAACAGAAAGAAAGAAAACACAAAACTAAGAATAAAAGAATACTTTTATCATTGTTAAAAAAAGTGACGAACAAAGCAAAAGGCGCTGCAGTAAAAATGCAAACACACATCTTTAAAATACTACTTTTTTTTCTTTAATGAAGGTTTAAATGCAAAATGATAAAAATTTCTATCAAATATAAGAAAAAAGAGGGAAAGTAATAAAAAATTGCAGAATTTTCGGCTGTCGTTTTGACATAAAGAAATATTTAATCTTTTGTATTTCAATTTGTTTGCAACTTATTTTTCCAAAATAAAATGTAACGTTTTCCATGTCTTTTTGAAAAATTGTGCAAAAAATGGCCTCTCTTTTGTCAAAAACTCAAAGTCAGAAATGAAGGTATTAGAAGGTCACCATGAAAACGCTAAATTCAATCCAATCAAATGTAACAATTAACAACGAAAAACCCCCAACATTACACTTTTTTTCATTTCACAGTTTCGTTAATATTTCAGATAACAAAAAATGATTGAAATCGATACAAGCATTTTTTATAAAAGAAGAAAAATTGGCAAAAAAACAAAACAAAAGATAAAAAAAATACATAAAGTTTAATGTTTTCGAGAAATTCTTTGTAATTTATTCATTTTTCGATTTGGAATTCCATGACAAATAATAACTGGAGGTTTGTAGCTGAAATTTTTTGTTGCAATAATTTCATCAATAATTGATTCAAGACGATTTTTGTAAGCAATATTATTTTGTATGAAAAATCGGAGATGGAATTTCGTTTCTTTATTTTCCTAAAAATTAACTATAAAATAAAAAAAGTTTTTAAAAAACCAAACCTTCATAAAATTGTAAAATAATTCAATATCCAATTCATCAGGGATATTAGAAATATCAAACCTATCAAGTGTTAAAAAATGTGGAATTTTTAAAAGTTCGTTGAAAGTTTTAAATGTAATATTTAGAGTTTCTCGAACACAAGTGCTAAAACAAAAATACAATTTTATAATGAATTAACAACGAAAAACTTACTATCGAACACTTTTAGCTTTTTTATAAATTTCAACAATTTTTTCCAATGGAACAATAACACCATCACCATATTTTACAATAACTTGATTTAATGAAAGATATTCAACATTTAAAGAAAGAAATAAAAGTTCATTAAAAGAAATTATTTGATTTTTTAACTCCAAACATTTGACATCACATTTATACAATTTTGGAATAAATAAAGACAAAACAAGTTTTTCATCTGCAGAATTTGTTTTAACGTTTAACAAATTATCAGTAATCCAAAATTTGCTTAAAATATTCTTTGAATCAATATTTTTCCAAACTTTATTTATTCGAGTTTTCCATTTTTTATCATCCATATAATATATTTTTGAAAAAATTAAAATTGGATTTTTGATAAAAAAATATTTACAGCTTTGAATCATTTTTTCATAAAGTTTTGGAGTGGAAGGATTCTTTGAAATGTAATGAATGATGGAATCTGGAAATGACCATTTTTGTCGTTTTCGAAATGAAAGAAAAAACTGAGTTCGAGTTGGAAAAATTAATATTGGCTCTTCTGCTTTTCGTTTCTTTTTTCGATTTGGTTTTTGAGGTACAAATGAATTCATTTTAATAATGTTTTGATCGCTAAAATAAAAATTGTTGAAAAACTTCGTTTACGAAATTTTAACAAAAAACGAAAGAAACGCGAAAAAAATGGTAAATAACAATATTTAACAAAAAAATATTTTGATATAAAAAGCTGAAATTCTTTTTTTGGGAAATTGGATTGATATTTTTTTCAGCTTTTTTCCAAAAAGCTCACTTTCTTCAAAAACAAAAAGTGCAAAATTTTGTTGAAATAAGTGGCATTATTTCTCACAGGTGGTTTATGAGATTAGAGAAGAAAAAACTAAAAATTACAATGATTTTATGATGCCAATCAAGCAAATTTTTTTTATCTGTGTAAAAAAAAGTATTTTATCTTGGTTACATTTGACGTTTATTTGAAAATAATAGTGTCACCTTATTTTGTTGCTTCTAATAAATTTTAAAATGCCATTTTGTTTTTTTGAAATTTTCTGCGCTGATCTGCTGAAAAAAAATTACTTTTATTTATTTTTTTGTGGTTACATGTCAGAATTATTTCGGGAAATTTTTAATACCNAGAATTATTTCGGGAAATTTTTAATACCGTATTTTCTTTTTGGTGTGTTGCAGGATTATGCTCTTTAAATCAAAAGCATTAAAAGAAAAAAACGAAGCAAATACAATTGCACTTTAAAATTATTAAAATATTCAAAAAATAGAGCAGAGTTTTTTTGTCATTTCACGTTTTCTTTTTTCTACAATTTATTGAAAGAATCGATTTTTTGCCTTTGTAAAAATAGCATCTTTTAAATTTTGCACCGAAAATAAAAACAAATCGTAAAAAAATGCAATACCTTTTTTTTGGCGCAAACATCAGTCATATAAAAATGTGCACGTCTGTCTTCTGACTTTTTGTCTTCTAATATGTTTTTTAAACTATAAAAAGCGACAAGGCGGAGCAAAAATTTTTCAGTAATATTTTTGGTCATGTTCGAAGCAATGTTTTTTTCTGCAAACAATTTTTATGTTTACATTTATGAGTGAAAAAGCGTTTTTTGAATATTTAAAAATCATTTAATTTATAAACTTTATTTTTTAAACAATGGTTTTCAAAAAAATTTTGACAAGAAATTTGACATAAATATGCCATCCAAAAAACGATATAATCTTAAAAAAAAGCTTCTTAACAGTTTTAATCAAATTAATTTCTTGTTAAACATTCTGAAGGTATAAATTCTTACCAATGAATCTCCCTGCCATCAACCGCCATCAAAAATGATTTTTTTCAGAAATTTGTGATAATTTTATGATGTTTTTTTTATAACCGTGGAGGTTACACTTAGCAGACAAAGAAAATTACAAAGATAAAAATACAACAGCCACAACAGTTTTGGCAAATTTTTCTGACAAAAAAGCAGTGTCTCCTAAGTTTCACTTTTTTTGGAACGCGTTCCGTTCCTGAACGGAACGGTGGAGACACTGCAAAAAAGGAAACAAAATTGAATTATTTGAAATATTCAAAGATCAAACGTTTTGCAAAAAAAACAAATGTAAACACTGTTTTTTCGAGAGACTTTTAAAAATTTTTCTTTTTCTGTCTTTAGCAAAGTTCCTAAAAATACTGTTTAAAGAAAAAATGCAGCATCAATTCAGAATTTCAACATCACATTTTTGTTCTTTGACATTTTGAAAGAGCAGCGCATTTTGTTTTTTTCGCAATGGTTAAAAAAATTATTTGATCACTTTAAATGAAAAACCAATAATTGGTCTTTAAAAGTTTGTGCTAAAAATAAAGGCACTTTTTTGAATATTTTAAGATCGTTTTATTCAATTTTTTGCATATTAAAAGTTTTTAATTAATATTTAGCATCGATGTAAGTAACAGTACTTTTATTAAAACGTTTGTCAAAAAATAGCAAGTCCTTGAAACAATACTTTTGAAAAAACTAAAAAAATCAAAAGTTTAAACGAAATTTCAATAAACCAAGAACGACACTTTTTGTAAAATAAACCGCTTGCATAAATTTTTCATTTTATCAATGGCTTTTGACAGTTTTTCGAAACATTTTAAATGTCCAAAAAATACAAAAAAATCCGGATAATAAAGTCATTTCGATCTCTTTTTGTTATTTAAATGTCCGTTTCGATTCTAGCAGCAGCGTTTTGACATTTGATTTTTTTTTCTGTTGTTGTGAAATTGATGGACTTTCAAATGTCTGCATTTCTTTGAAAACAAATGTGATTGTACGCTCTTTTTTTTGCCATTTCTTTTCGCCAACAAATTTTCCCCTTTTATTAATTCTTTTAAACAAAGAACATCTGCTTTTTATTAAAATAAAAGCTAGACTATCGCTTTCTTTCATAAAAAATAATCAAAGAGCTCTAATAAATTTTTGAAATAGTACGAGTTTTTATGGTGAAAAAATTGTTCTGGTGTAAAACAAATATTTTGTTGGATGTTAAAATCCAATTTTTTTGAATATTTAATCATAAAAAATGGAAAACGTATTTCGTTGAAAGTTGCAAAAAAAATATTTATATTATTTCAGTTTCATTAAACTTCATTTAAATGCTAAAAAGACATAAAAAATTCAAAAAGACAAACTTTTTCGAAATGTAAATGCAAAAACTGACGGGTTTTAGTTGTAAAAAATATCGCAGTCATAAATGTCAAAAATGCTCATTTTATGTCTGGCTTTTGTTAGAAAAAAGGCGGAGCATTTCAAAAAATACAAATTTATGCCACATCCTTCTTCTTTTTCAATGTCAGACAGAATAAAACAACGACGCAACTTTAAAAAGCATAAACAAATTTTTGATATGTTGTTGAAGTTGAAGGATTCTTTGTAATATAATAAATGATTGAATCTGGCAATAAAAATCATCGGCGATGACTGCATAAAACTGAGCTCTCTTTGAATTTGCTGTCATTTGTTTACGATTTGAAGCTAATATTTGTTACCTTGGTTTTTGACAATTAAAGGAATTTGTTCCAAATTATAGCGCCTGTAAAAAAACAATTTTTAAAATGATAAAAAAACGAAACCCAATTTTTTTCACAGAAAAAAGTAAAATGAAAAAGAAAAAGTGTTTTTTGCAATCGAATTTGAAAAATAAAATCAATAGGGATTTTTTATCCTGTTGAAAAAAGTTTCACTTTTTACCATAAATTAATAAATTATAAATCAATAGAAAAACATAGAAAACCATTCTTCGAATTCTTCCCCAATGTCGGAATTTTGTTGGAATGCTGCAAAAGAGTTCGTCTATGAAATGGTTTCTTTTGAAGATTTTAAATTTTTAATGTTGAATTGGGTTGTTGCATGAAATTATATTCACAAACCCTTTTTTTACAAATCATAAGAACTTATGTAAATAGATTTTGCCAAACAACGCTAAACTTAAAATAAATTTTTTTAAAGATTCAAACCAAAAAAAATACGACTTGTGCAAGGTGTTTCGCCGTTTTGTTGAAAGAGAAATTATAAAGAATATGGGTTAAAATTATTTACCGGTCGAATATTTTCTCAAATCTTTTTCTTGCTCTACAGCACAGACGATTCGTAAAAATAAAATACTACCAAAATCAGAAAGGAATTATTTTATTGATTTTGTACAAACGGATGGAAAAGTGCTGCACATTGAATGACCGCGTTTGCTGTAGGTGATAAAAAAAACTTACAAAAAGTAGGAAATACTTTCGTTTCAAGATGACCAATTTTGAGGGATGTATGGCCCACAAAATTTTTTAAAGTTGGCATTTTTATATTTTTGCGTCTCTTTAAAACTCAAATCAGAGGTTTCGTTATTACCTAAAAGTTAGCGATTAAAAAATTTACAAGGAAAAAATAATACAATTTTTTTATGCAAAAGGCTGTAAACTAACGCATAAAAAATATATATCAGTCGTTCTTTGGAAAATTTGCTGAATGAAAAAAAAAATCAGTCCTGCGAAAAATAAATGCATTCACATATTTTTTCTTCAATGGCAATTAAAGGTGTAAAATTGCCTCTTTTTATTTACACTTTCCCCCTAGTTTGCTTTTATGGTTTTGCGAGAATATGGGCCAATAAAATCACTTTTTTATAAGGCAATTTCTGCAATATAAAACTCATTTTTTTTCAACTTCGAACAAGTGTGAAAATGACGATTTTTCAACGTCGATTAAAAAAGCTGAAACTTTCCACACAAGCTCCCTAGGACATTATAAGACTCATGCGTAGGACGGTTTTTGTTCAAAACCCCCAGGG
>CABFKP010038838.1:0-13170 GCA_901779475.1 Panagrolaimus davidi
AAAAAAATAGTTATGTAAATGTAAAAACAAGTAAAAACTTTTCAATTATGATAAAAGTATACCGTGTAAAATTTATGTATTCACTACTTTCACCTCCGTAATTAATATGTTTGACAATTTCATTTGTTGGATTCTTGATTTGCAAAATTTCTGGCATCATAGGAAATATTATTCCCAATTCCTTTAAACTTATCATTTGTTCAAGATTTTGTCCTTCGAAATATGGTAACCTATTTGTATCCCTTCCAAGGCCATAAAGAGAGGCAAATCTCCAAATCTGAAATTTTAACTGCTCCAAAATAAAGCTTGAGTAATATTACCTGATATCCTAATCCACCAATTTCATCAAATGTGCAACTGATATATTTCTGTTTATATGCATTTATTAATATTTCTTGACTTGTGTTGACGATTTTTTCTGAATTATTTAAACATTGTTCCATAAGCTCTTTTGGCTTAAAAGAATCATAAAATTCTTTCGGAGAAATTTCGGAAATCGTTGGTTCTGCAAATGTATAAGATAAATCTTCTTTTAATAATAATTTCAGTGATAATGAACTTGCAAAAAACTACCTTTGTTGTTTAATTTTATTATGCAGAAAATTACAAAAAGACTGCTAAAGCAACTAAAAATATAAAAAATGCTACGAGACATTTTTCCAAAAAAAATGTTTATAAATGTTGTACTATCAAGTTACGTAATAAACGTCAAATTAAGGTTTCCAAAAAGTTTAAATTTATTTAATTGATTGACAAAAAATAATTAATTTAGGCAAAAAATTTTTTAATTTAAGGACTGATCTTTTGAAACTCTGCTTTTGATTACGTAATTTAAATATTTGATCAGACACATTTTGAAAACATCCTAAAAAATTTGATTTTGATTTTTAAATATCTGTTAAGCAAACAAATTTTTTCGTTTTGTCTGCACAGGATTTGAGGTATGCTACAGATGGAAACGAACGTTCATTAATTATGACTTCATTGCTAACGCTTTTTTAATGCATGATGTTTCCGATTATTTTAATAAAACGGAGCAAAAGAAATAATGTAAGAAATTTTTAACTAAAAAACTATTAAAACAAATTTTTTTTACAAAAAAGAAACAAAGTACACGGAAACCCTGCGAAAAAAAGCATGGAAATTTCTTTTTTATACTTTGTAAACCGTCATTTCATTGTCAATATTTTTAATTTCAAATGCTCTAAAATTCGCATAAGAAAACCTCATGAAAAAAATTGATTCAAAAAAGTTTTAGTATATATTTGTGTTGATTTCTCTGGCGACAATGACTTTCCTTGAATAATCATTTCCTCGAATGAAAATAATCCCCGAATATTCATTTTGTCGAATATAATTTTCTTCGAAAGTCTTTTTATCTTTGAAAAAAGAAATTTATTACATATCAAACAAATCATTTTTTGTTACAAAAATTACGAATATATGATGTTTTTATATCCATAATTTTGGTAATCCAATGTCGGGCCCAAATTTTTGGTCTCCATGGAGGGCAACTGCTGTTAAAACTTTCTAAATAATTTTGTTCAAAAATCTCAAGATTTTCTTTTTTAATATCCGTCCATGAATCAACAAACATCACAGGTAATCCATCATACAAGGACGAAATTTCACTTTGAAGTATAAATGGAATTGCACCCATAATTATTGCTTCCCATGTTCGATAACAATCTAAACCAACTCCAGGAGGACTTATAACAAATTTTGAATTATTTAAATGTTGCAAATAATCAGTCCATAAAGTCCAATTTTTTACAATCATTACATCTGAATCATTTTTGTACAAAATTTCAACATATTTTCGTATAGCATATCTATCTGGATGAGTATTCGGTGAAAAATTTAAATATAAAGTTATATTTCTTTGATGGAAATTTTTCAAGTTTTTGCTTGCTTCATGAATAAGGGTGTAATTATACGGTGGTAAACCCAACGGCAATGGTTCAAGCTTAGGATGTCTTAAACAAAATTTGATAAAAGTTTAAAATATGATTACGACTCACTTTCCACCGGCATTTTTTGCAAACCAACGGATAATTTTTGTGTCATCGAGATATTTAAGTTGATGGGGTTCACCCATTGTATGAGGGCTATTATGACTTATTAAAATATAAGGGTATGGAATTTTTGAATGAACGTTTTTAAAAAGGTCATCAACATCATCACCAAAAGCAAAAATTATATCACCACATTTTATATTTGTCAAATTTTTTATTGGATAAATATGATCTGCAAGTCCTTGAAACGTATGTTTTTGAAATGAATGTATTAATCCGAAATATAGTAGCCCATAAAATTTATTTTCATTTAAACCATAATTTTCAAATAATTTGCTATAATTATATCCAAATTCATAGTCATATTCTGATACGGTATGATTATTGCATTGGGGAAAAATTTTATCATAACGGTAAAAAAAGCTGTGATAAAAAACTATAAAACCGCTAACAAAAATAATACCCAAATAATTGCCACCAGACAACATAAATAAAAGAAATAAAAGAACAGTGATCTTTTATAGCTGATGTATTTTTATTAAAACATGTTCGGTACTAATGCTTTAAAGGTGTGTAAATAATTTGCTCTTTTTGTGTGCACCAGAAAAAAGACAAATCCAAAAGAAAAATTTTACCGCTTAACAACGGTAAAGTCTTTCTCCATTTTTAAAAAAGCAAGTTTGCAAATCTTTTAATAGAATGAACCTTTTTAAAAACGTTGTGGTCTGTTTATATGCATAAAATCTTTATTAGAGTTTTTAATGCCATTGCAGAGATACCAAAAATAGAGTTCTAAAATAATTTCTTCCAAAAAAGGTGCGAAGGTTAAAAATGCGTCAAAAATGTATTATTTTAAAAAGCAAATGGAAGCAATAAAATTGACTAAAAAGTGGTTGAAAATAAGTTTAATCTTTTTCATGTTTTTTTTTGTAAAAACTTGGAAATGCATGAATGGTTTTCTTCAAAATCGTTATATTTCTATATTAATTGTGATTGTTTATTAAAATAATCCTTTTATTGCCGTGTGTGATAAACAAGTTGTCTCAAAGTATCGAAAATATATAGCTCAAATCTTACTGTTATTGGTCCTTGAGAAAAAAAATTTGTGTGTTTTGGAAACAGATGTTGACAATAATTCTAGAAAAGTCTAACTAATCTTTGTGCCTTAAAGACTGTACAAAAGAAATATCAAATGTTTGCAGATTTTTTTGTCGCAAAAAATTCACAAAAAGGTGCAACTAAAATCTGTTTTTGGAAACCCAGACAAAATTATTACAGCAGCAAAGTCGAAATCTTTTTTTATTTAATTAGCTGTGAATTCTTTTTTTTCAGAATTTCTTTATTGGAAATAAGTCAGACGGCTGACTTGTTTTAAACAACAAATGTTGAAAAAAAATTTTTTCCGGATATTTGTACAACGAAATTTATACCGTAACATCGCTCAAGCCAGGAAGCAGAAAACTTTGCGACAAACGTTTCAGTTTATTTACGTAGAGGAACTTTTCGTCAAAGCGTTTATTTCATTCAAAATAAACGTTTTTTTATGCGTTGACTTTGTGACGATATCAACTTCAATAAGTACTTGAGAATCAACTGCTAAAAGAAATTATTTGTCGCCGAAAATATTTCATTTTTCTTTTTTAGCAGTTACAGCTTTGATCCAGAAGAAATGTGCACGATTTTATTACAGCAAAAATAATTAAAGTTTTTGTCAAATCAAAGAGCACTTTTTTGCCAATCAATTTTTTCTGATAATCTTATAAATATTTCAGTTGTGATAAATTTTTATAACCTAAAAATTATTTTGAAAATATCACCGAAATACTAAATACCTTAAAACGTTGCCATTTAGAAAATTCCATAATATTATTGAATAATATGTTAAAAAACAGGACAATGGCAAAGTATGAAAATATCACATTTTGGTTTCTTTAAAAATGGATTATACTTTAAGAACTAAGTTTTAAAAAAATTGTTTTATTTTAGTTTTTCGGGCAATAATAGGTCAAACTTCAGAAATTTCAATCCAGTAAATGACTGTTTAAGAAAGCATTTAATAAATTTTATCCAAATCAATTATTTAATAAAATTGATAAATGAAAGACGAACAGGTTTTACGATGTATAATTCAACTTTTAAAGTTTTTTATCTAACGTTGCTGTCAGGAAATTTTGGAAAATTAACTATTCAGAAGCAAAAACTAAGCTGAACAAAAATAAATCCTGATTTTCTTTCAATGATCAAAAAGTAAATGTTCTTTTCGCACAATTTTCTTTCGACATAAATTGTCACACGATGCGTCGCTCTCCTTATAAACTGTACAGTGGGGATTACTTTTCAAAATTTTTTAAAACTAAATTCTGAAGCCGTGAAGTAAAACAAATGTTTTCTGTGAAATGGATAGAATTCCTAAGCACCTAATGAATACATTTAAGCGTTTAAAACTGTTTTAAAAAATAAAGAAAAACAGGAAATATAAAAAAAATAAATAGACAAAAAACAAGAATTCTAAAGTTATACGTTGTACACAAAACAAAAACAGTCAAACGTAACGAAGAGACAGCAAAGAACAAAGAAACATATAAATCAGAAAAAACAATGTTAGCAACAAGTATAAAACAGCGAAACTTTTTTAAATTTCTTCTTTTATTTTCTTTTCTTCTTTCACAAAACCAAAGCGTGTTTGACACACGCCCGTGCCATCGACACAGTTAAAAAACGTAATAAAAAAAGAAGACTAAAATGAAAAGGGGGGAATGATAAAAAAAGGTGATTTGAAATTAAAAAAGAATGTAATAATTAATAATTATACAATAATAATAATAAAAATTAATGTTCTAATTTANAAAAATTAATGTTTTAATTTTAAAAAAAAGTTTAAAAACAAAATAAATAAAAAAATTCAATTTTTACCTTAAACTTTAGGGTAATAAAACCAACAAAAATGTCACAAAAGTAAGAATAAATGAATATTACATTTTCATCTGGAATGCGAGTTTCGTTCTTTTTTATAAAAAAAGATAGAGAAAAAAAGAAATGCACTATAAACTTTGCATTTAAAAAAAAGAATCCTTTTTGCTTATTTTTTCGTTATCGATGTTTAAAAAATAGTCTAAATGTTTTAAACAAACAAAAATGATTGTTTTTACAGTAATCCATGCAGAAAAAAATGTAAAATTAAATTAATAATTATTTAAAAATGAAAAAAAGCTTGGAGCACTCGAGATTCCCAGGAGGTCTCCCATCCAAGTACTAATCGAGCCCAGCAGTGCTTAACTTGCCAGATCGGACGGGATGGCGTGTTTTCACTGCGGTATGACCCCAAGCGAAAAGGCCTCTTCTTTTTTGTCTGACATGAAAAAGTGAAAAAAATGTAATAAAAAAAGATGACAAAAATGAAAAGGGGGGAATGATAAAAAAAAGTGATTTGAAATTAAAAAAGAATGTAATAATTAATAATTATATTTTTAATCAACAAAAATTAATGTTTTAATTTTAAAAAAAAGTTTAAAAACAAAATAAATAAAAAAATTCAATTTTTACCTTAAACTTTAGGGTAATAAAACCAACAAAAATGTCACAAAAGTAAGAATAAATGAATATTACATTTTCATCTGGAATGCGAGTTTCGTTCTTTTTTATAAAAATAGATAGAGAAAAAAAGAAATGCACTATAAACTTTGCAAAAAAGAATCTTTTTTGCTTATTTTTTCGTTATCGATGTTTAAAAAAATATTCTAAATGTTTTAAACAAACAAACAAAAATGATTGTTAATTAAATTATTTTAAAAATGAAAAAAGCTTGGAGCACTCGAGATTCCCAGGAGGTCTCCCATCCAAGTACTAATCGAGCCCAGCAGTGCTTAACTTGCCAGATCGGACGGGATGGCGTGTTTTCACTGCGGTATGACCCCAAGCGAAAAGGCCTCTTCTTTTTTGTCTGACATGAAAAAGTGAAAAAAAACGTAATAAAAAAAGAAGACTAAAATGAAAAGGGGGGAATGATAAAAAAAGGTGATTTGAAATTAAAAAAGAATGTAATAATTAATAATTATACAATAATAATAATAAAAATTAATGTTCTAATTTAAAAAAAAATTGCTTTAAGACAAAATAAAAAAATGTATTTTTTTTTGTTTTTTTGCACTGAAAAATATTCCTTTTTCTTTGTTTCTCTAGTCAAGAAAAGAAAAAATGTGAAACTTGTCAATGGGCAATTTTTTCATTTGGGATAAATATTCGTAGCACCATTTTATCGTCGGTTTAATTACCCTAAAGTTTAAGGTAATAATTTCGGCGGACGATCTGAATCTCCAAGAACTGCTTTTGCTAGCAGAAGAGCTAAATCAAAAAAAGTCGACAAACATTCCTTCAAATCAAAGAAAAATCGTCGAACTAAAGCTGATTACCAAAGAATGCAACGATTATATCGGGTAAACCGAAAGAAAGCATTCAGTCAAATTGTTCAAGATGCGGAAACAAAACAATGTGAAATCGAGGAAGAAATTGTTGTGAAACATTTCAAAGAAGTATACTCAAAAAGTGAACGTCAATCAACACCACCTCCAAATGTGGTTCCAAAATATCCTGAAATTGATGAAGATGATAAAAATCCACTTGGTCCAGCTTTTTCAACTTCCGAAGTTTTTGAAATTTTAAAGAAATGTTCAAATTCTGCTCCTGGACCAGATTCGATAACTTATGCAGCAATAAAGAAATATGATCCTTCTGGTGTCATTATTACTGCTTTGTTCAATGCTGTGAAACGACTCAAACATATCCCACAAGCATGGAATAAATCTTCAACAATACTGATATTCAAGAAAGGTGATGCAAATGATATCAAAAATTGGCGACCAATTGCTCTCTCAAATACAATCAGCAAACTTTATTCTTCAACAATTGCAAAAAGAATTCAATCATGGGCAATAAGAAATAAAATTATTTCACCATCTCAAAAAGGATTTATGCCATTTGAAGGTTGCTTGGAACATTCATTTGAAATTCAAACAATTATTCAACATGCAAAAAGAAATAAAAATGAAGTTATTGTTGCTTGGTTGGACCTCTACAATGCTTTTGGAAATTTACCCCATTCTTCGTTATTCCAAAGTCTTGAAATGGCTGGTCTCTCTCCTGAAACAATTGATGAAATAAAACTTCTTTATGCAAATTCCGAAACAACAATTCGACTTCCATCTGGTCCTTCTGAATCAATCCTAATCGAATCTGGAGTAAAACAAGGATGTCCACTTTCACCAATTATTTTCAATATTGCAATGGAGCCACTTATCCGAGCTATTGAAAATGCAAATTCTGGATATGAAATTCATGGAAAACAACATTCATCAAAAACATTTGCTGACGATATTTGCACAATTTCAAAAAATATATTATTTGCTGAACGTCAAATGAATTATGCTACAACTGTTGCAAATTGGATGGGTATTAAATTTAATGCAAAGAAATGTTCAACCCTCCATATTCGAGAAAAAAAAGTTATCAAAAGCCAATTCAGAATTCAAGGTGAAAAGATGGAAATAATGGATAAAGTAACTTCTTATAATTATTTGGGTGTTCCGACTGGATTCAAAACTTTTTCATCTGCTCTTGAAACAATTGAACAACTCAAAAAAGAAGTCAAATGTATTGATCAATCGCTTCTATTTCCATGGCAAAAGTTCGACGCAATCAACACCTTTATCACAACAAAATTGTCATTCCATCTCAAATGCGGACATGTTCCAAAGAAGCCTCTCAAAGAACTCGATGACTTAATCAAAAAAGTTGGCAAAAAATGGCTGAATCTTCCAACATGTGCTTCAACTGAATTACTGTATCTTCCATATTCTGCTGGTGGAATGAATATTATTCCAACTTCAATTTTGGCTGATATTTCAACAGTATCTCATGCTTTTCGACTTCTAACTTCAAATGATCGAACAACTCAAAAACTTGCACTCGATTCAATGAAAGAAGTAGCTGAAAAACGTCTCAAAAAAGAACCAACAATGGAAGAAATTTCAGAATATTATAATGGTGTTAAAATTCCAAATATGCCTGTCGAAACACATGATGTAACATCTTGCTGGATAAATCTTCGTGGTGCAATGCGTCGACTCTCATCAAAAATGAAAATAGAATTCGAAGTTGATAATTCAAAAAAGAAATTTAATTTGATTATCAACAAATCCGCTGCCACAAGATTCAATGTTGAAGCTAAACTTCGTGATGCTACAAGAAACCATTTCAAACAATCCCTTATTTCAAAGCCAATCCAAGGAAGAGTTTACAATGTTACAGCAAAAAATCCTGCATCAAATCATTTTTATCGAAATGGAAATTTTACTCGACTTACAGAATGGAATTTTATTCATCGTGCTCGCCTTGATCTTGTTCCTCTCAATGGTGGTACAAAGAAATGGTTTACAAGAGATCAAAGCTGCCGAAAATGCAAATACAAATGTGAATCCCTCTCCCATGTGCTGAATTGTTGTGATCCAAATAAGCCTACAATGACAAAAAGACATGATGCTGTTGTTCATAGATTGGTAGATGGATTCAAAAAACGTCAAAGAAAATCTCAACAAATTCTACTTGATCAAATTATTCCTCAAACATCTTCTACTCTTCGACCTGATATTACCATTCTCGACGAAAGGAAAAAAGAAGCAATCATCATAGATGTTACAATACCATATGAAAATTTTCCAAAATCATTTGTATCTGCTCGTGATCGAAAATACGAAAAATATACAGAAATCAAAAAAGAACTTCAAAATCTTGGATATAATGTATTTTTGGATGCTTTCATCGTTGGTTCATTGGGTGGTTATGATCCTGAAAATTACAAATGCTTGAAATCTCTGGATATTCCAAAAAATTACTCTATTTTGATGAAGAAGCTGATGGTAGGGTTGAGAAATCACCCGGGTGAAATGAAAATCGGGTGATTCACCCGGGTGATCACCTGGGTGATCACCCGAAATCACCCGAACACTTTTTGAAAAAAAATTTTATTTTAAACAAGATAATATTGAAATCGCAATATTTAATATTTAACACGACTTTTTAAAGATACGATAAATGTGGATATTGATTGCTGNGATACTGTAACAAAAAGATCAAGTTCTTGAGTTTAATGGAATATTAATTTTAAATACTTTGAAAAAATTAAAAAAATTTTTCCGAAATTCATAATGAAAATTTTAAGAAGTTTTGTAACTTTACTAAATATTAATTGATTTTACATTTCTTTTGTCTTTTTGTCAAAATTGCTTAAAATTTTGAAAATTTTAAATTTCATCATCTTCTAAATTATTATGAAATTGCGAGTAATTTTCGATCATGTGATTTTTTATGGTTGTAAAAACACTTTTTTGTTCAAAAACAAAGAAAGGTGTCGAAAGATGTTACAAAAAAAAGCGTACACATGTTTTACAACAGTGTCTTTCTTTCCTTCTTCTCATAACTAAAATATAGTTGTGCGTGCATGGACGCACATTTTTATGGTTTACATTTTAAAAAATGACAGACAGAATTTTTGAAAAAAAATTTTCGTTTTCTTATAAACTATTTTTTTTGCGTTCGCTTGAAAAATCATAACAACGATAAAGTCTGTCTTTGATGGATAAACTGAAATTATATTTTGCAGAATCTTGTAAGGTTTAAATTAACACAAAAAAATTACAAAAATGTTAAAGCAAATAACAAAAAACAACAATGACTCATTTTATGTGGCCAAAAATAACTAATTTTGTTCAAAAACGAAAAGAAAGATTTCGAAAGACGCTGCAAAAAAGTGTAAACATGTCGTTCCCTTTTTTCAGTACGAAAGAATAAGATGTGCGTGCACGGACACACATCATATGTTTTACATGGAAAAAAATGACGGACATAATGTTCGAAAAAAATATTTATATTTCCGAAAAATCTTTTTTAAAGAATGATTTATTTTGCTATCTGGAATCGGCAAGTTTTTAAACGTTGTCTTTAATGGAAAGGATGAATATTGGGGAATCTGGAATAATTCGAATTGGTTCAAAAATTTACAAAAATGTTAAAATTAATCATTTAAAAATTTTTGCTGAATTAGGCTCTGGAGCATTTGGAATTGTAACTAAAAGAATTTTGGATAATAATATTTTGGCTGTTAAAGAAATCTTTAAAATGAATCAAGAGCAAGAACGAAAAAAAGGATTTATGGATTTATCAGTTATTAAAAATGCAAATTCTCCATTCATTGTAAAATATTATGGATACATTACAGATTTTGTTAGTTTTTTTAAAATGCTTTTTTTAAACAAATTTAGAATTTTAAATTCCTTTTAGGATTCTTTATACATTTGCATGGAACCAATGACAATGTGTCTTGAAACTCTTTACAAAAATTATGTCCAACCTCAAAATTTAAAAATTCCTGAATTTATTTTGGGCTCAATTGCTGTTGCCGTTGTTAAAGCTCTCAAATATCTTGAAGATGAGCATGTAAGTTAAAGGGAACGTCCGGGCTAGGGTTGGTCGGTGGTAAATTTACCGAGGGGTAATTTACCGGTAAATTAAAAACATTTGTGTGTAGGACAAATGAGAAAATTTTTAGAAAAATAATGAAAATTTTCCAAAATTAATTTTCATAAAAATTTTTTCAGAAGCGGATATACTAAAAATTTAGCTCTTTTTTCTTTAAAATCGTGTTTTTTGCGTTTTTGAAGATCGAAAATGTATTGATAGCGACAATGAAAAATTAACAAATGATCTGTTTGGTCAAAAATAAGTTATTTTCGCTTAAATTCAATTATTAAGCACGTTTTAGAGTTTTAAAGTCATTTCCATGCTAAATTTGGGTGAATCTGGAGGCATTTTTTGCATTTTCGGTAAATTTACCATTCGACCGGTAAAGTTACCGAAGATCTAATTTACCGGTAATTAGATCTTCGGTATCCCTACTAATGCGCCAAAGAATGAAAGAGTGCGTCCCTCTCTCATCACTGATGACGGACGCACTCCCGTAAAAAAAATTTTTTCAAAAATAATAATGACTATGTTAGTAATTTAAAAGTTACTATTTTTTAGGGATTAATTCATCGAGATATTAAACCATCAAACATTTTAATCAATAAAAGCGGTGCTATAAAATTATGTGATTTCGGAATTGCAGCAAAATTGAATGATAAAATTGCAATGGCCTCTTCGATTGGATCTTTCTTATATTTATCACCTGAAAGACATGCCAGAAAAAAATATGATTGTAAATCGGATATTTGGTCGCTTGGGATTTCACTTTTTGAATTGGCAACATTTAAATATCCATATTCATTTGAAAATGAATTTGAATTATTGCTTTTAATTATTGATCAAGATCCTCCAAAATTGCCCAATACTTTTTCATCTGAATTTCAGCTTTTTGTAAATCAATGTTTAATAAAAGATCCAAATCTTCGACCAACTTATAAAAATCTTGTGGTAAGTTTTCATATATTTCTATTAGAAAAATGTATTACATTAAATTAATTTACAAAAATAATAATTTAAATTCCAGAATTATCCTTGGTTTAAACTTTACATCGAAAAAACCATCAAATTTAAAAATCTCTTGCTAAAAATTTTTATGTTTTTCTCAGATACAAAAAATTTTTCACAAACTTTTACAAAACTTTTTTTTACAAAGCGAAAAAACGAACTTATCTTTTTTTTAGTGATTTTTTATCCGATTTTTAACCACTCTATAAGTTCGTTTTTTTCGTAAAGTTTTGTAAAAGTTTGTGAAAAAATTTTTTTTTCGAGAAAAACATAAAAATTTTTAGCAAGAGATTTTTAAATTCGGCGTTTTTTCGAATGCCAACAAANGTTTTTCGAATGCCAACAAAAGCACTTTGCCAAACATCGGATCAAAAAAAAGAACCTTTGTTTCGATGTGAGCAGACTTTGTTTTCGGGAATTTTTTCGAAATGCTTTTGGAAAAATCTTTTTTTTCTTTCGATATTTACGTTAAATATTCAACAGAAATTAAATAAAATATTTAGAAACTGTTAGTGTATTTAGTCATTGCTTAAAACAAAAAAATTATTCAATATTTTATTAATTTTGTTTTCTCTTTTTTTTTATGAATTTATAATTATACCGTATAAAATATAATGTTGTTATATCACTTTTTTAAAACGCATTTGCTTTCATGTCAGGTGTGGCATTTAAGCACAAAACAAAAACGCATATATATAACCTTTGTATTAATTTTATAAAAATTGAATTATATATTGTTTTTGCTGATATAAAAAAATGTACTTTGAAAACACTTTTGTATCGGTATTGTACTTTTCAATTTTATATTTTCCCTTTAAATTAGTTTAAACTAAAAAATAAAGTATTGTTAAATTTAATTCTTTTTTTGTAGCACAATTTTGAAAAAAGAATTAATTTTTGACGTGAGAAAATTTTAATGTAAAATTTTAAGTAAAATTTTTTGTTGTCTTTTTGTAAACTAATTTTGGCATTGCAGTTTTATTTTTGGAAAGAAAAAACTCGGAAAATTCAATTTTCTTTTGATAATATCGAAAGTATGAAAATAGCTTTATTAAAATACGTTTTTCAAATTTTAAATAATTTAAACAAGTTTTTTTCACCTGATTTTTAGAAACGTAACAATATTTATAAATTTACGTGGCAATTAAACGTCTTTTACAAACAAAAGGAAAACAAACAATTATTAAAAAAAATTGTCAGAAAAAAAAATGAGTTCCTTTAAATTCCTAAATCTTATAAGAGGTTTTTTGTAAAATTCGACCTTTGACTCGGATTTCGAAAAAATGAAATTTTCAGTTTGAGAGCTAATTCTTTGCATATAGACTAATTCGATGACGGAGAACACGAATTTAAACTCCGTTTTGATCAAAAATGCCATGGCACATAGTTACGAGGTGCCGTACCGTAAAAAATGCCAAAAATCAAAATTTTTAAGAAGTGCTATAAATTATATATCAATCGATTCGTCTTGATCTGGGGAGTCTGGCAAAACATAATTTGACCGTTTAAACTCATTTTTTCGACGAGTTATGGCCCATTAAATTGAGAGGTATACGGTAATTGGGCAATAAGTGCCAAAATTTAAACCACGTGCATATTTTTTTTTGATCTTATCGGATTCCCCATGAAATTTTAC
>CABFKP010038848.1:0-13161 GCA_901779475.1 Panagrolaimus davidi
TTTAAATTTAATTTTTGAATTGTAACTATTAATTATATTTTCTTTCCGTTATTTAATAATAATGAAAATGTGTATTACTGTGAAAAAAAATTGGTAAAAATTGTTATGTGTCAAAAATTACTAAAAAACAAATTTTAAATGTATATTTTGTCAATTTACAAAGCTAATGATTTTTGACTATGGCGTTAAAGAACGTATCAAGAAAATTTCAGCAGTAAACAGAGATCAGTTTGTTTAGTTTTAAAAATTAAAAGATTTTGCCCTGAATAATACTCCAAAAATTTGAAAACTTTTGTTATAGGGTGGTTTTGTTGAAACAAAACTGAAGAAAAAAAAACTACAAGGTTTTTTCAAAAGTTTAAAAACCGAAATTACTTTCTTATCTTTTTCAGGATTTAATTAAAAAATTAACATAAAAATTAATTATAATACAACTTGCATCAAAAAAAAACGAATCATTCTTAAAAACATATTACAACAGAAATTTCTTTTAAAAATTTAAATTATTTATTTTAACGCTATCTTCTTTACTTTCATTCAACAGGTTCTTGGTAAACGTGACTTTCAGAAGCATTTAATATTGTCTTTCCATATGATTCCTAAACAAATCCGTATATAGTGGCTTTCACTTTACTTTTTTAGCATTTCTAGCAAATTGCATTTCAAAGAAAATAATATTGAAAATTTTTAATTGGAGAAAGGTTACAAAATAACGATTTAAGTTTTCCGAAAATGTCTTAAACTTTTAAGCAATATCAAGATGCGCCCTTGAAGAGAACTTTCAAAATGTTGTTTTCCGTGTTGAAGCAATTTTTGGAAAAAACATTTTTTTGCTAAATTCTTTCTCATTTTTATTCGAACTAATTAAAAAAACTAATTAAAAATGATTATTTAATTTCTGAACGTGAATAACATGGCAGTTAATTTTTTTTGTGTACGTAAAATCGAGGTTCGGTTGTACCTTTGTAGCAAATATTTTTGAACAAAAAATAAGTATTGCAGCGCTAATTTGATAAATTTTGACATTACAGGTTTCGTCGAAAAAAGGTGTGCAGTTGTTTTCTCATTTTTTTTGTGTAAACAAAAAACGGATTTTGCATTGATTTTTTCTTTTTTATTAAATATATTTTAAATAAAATATAAATTACTTACATCATGTGGGGTATCAGCTCGTGAAAACTCGGGTTCATTGAATTCATGAGATTCACCTGAAAAATTATTTGTACATTTTTTTTTCTGTTAAATATGTTCTAGTGCTTTGTTTTTTAAAATTTAGAAAAAAACGATGATTTTCAACATTTATTTTTATCTTTTTTTTAACAATGCTGTAAGTTTCAATTATCTTGATATTTAGAATAACAAGAAAATACTTTATTTCAAAGCAATACGTTGTAGATTAATTTATTGTGAAAAAAATGCAACTATTGTGAAATTGTATGGTTCTAGGTTTTTTAAAAAAGGTTAACGCAAAAATCAAATCTTGCTGTTAAGTTTTTATGTCGAAAAAATAAACTATTGAAAGAGAGTTTTATCGAAAATCAATGCTTTGCAAGCAAGGTCCAATTAAGTAAGTCTGCCTCCTTATGGAAAGGACGACAGAAAAAGGACGCAAAATCTAGGGACGTAAAAGTGAAGTTCGAATTAATTTTGCAGTGAATTTTTTTGAATAAAAAATGAGAATTGTAGTATTGATTTTATAAATTTCAAAGCACATCACGGTTTTTTTCAAAACAAGGTGCAAATTTGTCTTTGTACAAAAAACAGAAAATAAGAAAAAGCGAAAGGAAGGAAACAGAATCTTTTCTTTTTTTGTTGAAATAGTATATGATTGAAAGTTTTTAAACTTTGGATTTTAACTATATTTGTTTCCAATAAACCTTTTAACAATTTCGTGAAGTAAAAAATTAAAAAATTTTTTGATAGAAATGCAACGAAAAAAGATATTTAAATGTATGGTTTAAAAACTTTTTGTTTTTAAAATATAAAGTAAAAATGAAGTTTTTCATTTTTAAATGTTTTAAAAATGGCCTCAAAACTTATTTGCACTACTATTTTTACTCTGCTGTAATAATGTAAAAATTACAAAAAAATGCCGACAAAAAACATTCAAGTGTTTAGTAGTTTTGATATTTCGCATTTTATAGAGAGCAAAAAATCTTATCTTTTTTTTATCAAAAATACATTTCAGGCCAAAAAAATTACCTTGTTTTTCGGTCATCTTTCCTGATTTGAAAATGTTTCTGAATCCATTTGTTATTCGCAAAAATAAGCCTGGAGTAACTTCTTTTGTTTCAGCTTTCGCAGCCTTTTTTTCAGCCTTTTTTGCAGCTTCTTTTGCAGATTTTTTAGCCATTTTACTTTCAATAAAGCGCATAAGTCTTGCATCCGCTTTTTCATTAACTTCATCTTCTTCAAGATCTCGATCAGAATCATATTCTTCTTTTTGTTCATCTTCAGCTTCAGTATCGTCTTCAACATCGTCTAAATATTTAAAAAACTATATTTTTTGTTAAATGAATATTTCTATCAAAAACAGAGTTTTTTGACTATTATGGGTATGAATATTTTACAGTAAAACTTTAGTTTCTCAATTTAAATTAACATTGTTTTGCCATATAAAAATGTAGCATATGTATACAAACGTGCACTGCTCTAATTTTAAATTTTCTAATTAAAACTTACGCATTACATATGATCCAAGGTAAGGGACAGCTTCTTCTTCTGAATCACGATCTTGTTCAGCGGCCCATTTATCGAATTCTTCATTACTCATTCTAAAAAATTAAATCATACTTAATTCGTATAGAAAATTAAACTATTTTTAATTACGCGCAGTTACTGATATACCGTAATATAAAAGGACAACATATATCTTTACTGTTATATTCCGGTATAACAGTAAAGATATATGTAGAAAAACTTTTTTTCGTTTATTATAAATATACAATTTTTTTCTTTTTCAATATTCTTTTTTTTTAAACAGATGTGCAACTTGTTAAGCGTTTGGTAACAAGTTTTTTAAAATATATTTGCTGTTACATTGGAAGACGAATGCATTGATTTTATCTCATTGAATAAGCAGATCCTTTATTCTTTGGTTTTTTTAAATATTGTTGTTTTTAAGCAAAAATTTCTTTCTTTTTTTTCTTCGATTTTCTTTCTTTTTTTTTAAAATGATACTGCTTTGTATAAATAAAATGGTTTTTCATCTGACCTTTAAACCCTTTAAACATTTTTCAGCAAATCAGGGATGAGAAATGCGTCCGGCCGCAATATTTTAACAGAAAAAACTGCAAAGGGGGGACCCTTTGAAAAAACAAAAAAAAATGAACCAAGAAAAATTCGCAAAGGGATTTAAGGGAAAAATTAGTTAAAATTTCCTAATTAAATTACTATACCATAGAAAAACCGTGTATTTCGAATGTTAGAAATAAATTTTAGTATAGAAAAAATTTTTTTTGATTTATCGAGGCCGGCCGGGTTTTTCGGCCGGATTTCTCATCCCTGCAGCAAATGAATTTTTATATTAAAACAAAAACAAAAAAACAAATGTATTGTTTTAATGTCTTTTTATCGATGAGAAACGCGAAAATGAATGAAGCATCAAAATTCTTTTTGTGATTGCATCTATTGATTTTGATTTTAATTGTAAAAGAATATCGATTTTAATTTTCTCAATATCGATATCGCACATCCCTGAAAGTGACGGGTTTTTTTGCACTGTTTTTACGCTGAAAAAATAGCATAAAAACAGTGCAAAAAAATTGAAAAAGTCGAAGAGAAAAAAGGAAGAAAAACTGTGTTGGGGGTTACGGTGTTGTAAAAAAAGTAATTTTACTTGACAAAAATTTTTACTTTTTTTTTGATTTTCAAATGTCATTTTTGGCGCTTTGAATTTATTTTTCTATCTTTTTTTGTTTTAATTTCTGTTTTTTTTCAGGTCTCATTCCAGAACAACATGCTTCTTCAAAAATTTTTTTCTTGGCCATTCTCTCAATAAACAACAGAATAATAGAAAGAATACGTAAACTCTTTTTTACATTCAATTAGAAAATACAGCTGGCCATCTATTCCAACACCACTGATATTTATGTTATTTTGTGTAAAATTTTTTTTCATCATTTTAATCAATAAAATTCAGAAACTGATTTATCACATTTTATTATCCATTAAGATTATCAAGTTCTTAAAATCGTATTTAAACATATCCCTAAATTTTTAAATGAAAATAGTTACGTTTTTGAAAAATGAAATTTTTTTAGTTCAAGCTAATATTTTTATTTTAATTCTTATTGAAACCTTCGCTTTTTATTTTTTATGTCATAAATGAAATTTCTTACATTTTTGAACATATGTTTCTTCCATTGAAAAAATTGCACAATTTGTTTTTTGTTCTATTCTGCGGCACTATGACGAAAAAAAAACGGGCAAAATAAAAACCGCCAAAAAGAGAAAATTTTAAAAAAATCAACCAAAAAAAAGCCTAAAAAAATTGACAAAAAAAACTTTATATAATTTTACACAAAACAAAAAAACAAATGTTTAATTTCCTCCAAATTTAATTTTATTTGCACATTGTTGAAGCAATCGAATAATTGCAAGATTTCCAGCCATAAAATCTTGTTAAAAAACTTGAAGATCAGCAGAAATTTTTTGATGTTTTGTTAATGGATTACTTTGAGGATCAACTTCAAATGCAGCATTTACAGATAAAATAAATTCATCTTTCATAACTTCGAAAAACCTCCAAACAAACACTAGGATGTTCAGATTTAAGTAAAACTTTTAAAGCTGGATGCCATGTTTCATATAAATTTTCAGTTCTTGGTTCATCAGTTGCAACACACATGTAAACATTCCAATGAGCAATAGGAATTGGAGGAACACGGCGAGAACCAAGCACTTAAAAATTCATTATTGCGGTAATTTTGACGCCCCTTTTTTGTGAAATTACAAAAGGGGCTGTCCAGATATGACGTCATACAAAAATCGGATTTTTTGGACCCCTCCCCCCCCTCACTCATACTTTTCCCTTTGATCTTTTGCCGCACTTCAAAGCGGCGTCTTCAGCGGCTGTACCCCTCCCCCCCTCCATTTGCATGACGTCATATCTGGACAGCCCCAAAGCACACGGCTTTTAATTACCGTAACGAGTCAGCGTTTACTGATTTTTTCTTTAACTTTCCTTCCGGCCTCATTAAATAAAAAATAGTCAGATAAAATTGCACTAAAAAATTATATTGTAATGTCACTTAGATAATCTTCTCTTATCAGTTATTAATGTATCTTTTTTTTACTGTTAAAAGGATTCAGTAAGCGCGATGTTAATTTGTTTTTGGAAAAAATTTATTTATTAATGAATAAATAATTAGCGCAATTGAGTATATCCAAAAAAATTTGTTTAATAGCAAACATATGTTGATATTTTAAATGTCAAGTTTTTTTTAATCTGAAATAAACTTTAATTCTTTTTAGAGATTTTATCTTTTGTTATATTTTGCTTTTGCTTTCAAAAATGGTGGATGTTGCAGTTGTTGTGATAAACCTCCTAAAACTTGTCTTTGCAATCTCCTGCTTTTGTGATTATTTAACGAGAATATACAATGAAAATTTAAGATGGTCAAAACGGCCTACAGTAGTGTATAATTAAGAAATTTTTAAAAACAATTGAAATTTTTATGTTATTTATCATTCATTTTCACTTTGATTTATATTTTTATCCGCATTTGTTTCAAATAATAATAAAAAATTATATTTCATTGTTAAATGAATATTTCTATCAAAACGTGGTTTTGATTAATTTACTATACCAACTATTTTTTCTATATCTCATTAAATAACATACTTAAGCGGTTTGTTAATTAAAAATATGATTTGATTAAAAATAAAAAGGAGCAAAATGTTAAATTTTTGTTTCTTTTAAAGTTGGTATACAAGCGAAAAGCTTTTAAAATCAAAACTATGTTTGTTTTTGTTATCCCGTTATCATTTTTGAATCATTTTTGCTGAAACAAACATTTAAAAACTTTCTTTTTTTTCTTTCGTGACATTGCTTGCTCAACAGTTAAGTAGCACAATCTGTTCTAAAATGCCTATATTTGCATTTCTAAGTCTTTTAAAACGAGACACAAAACCTGTTTTTGATGAGGATCTTAATTATCGGCTCAATAGCAGCTATGCGGCATATTTTTTTATTGCAGTTGGTATAACTATATTTGGTTATAATTTTTGGGGAAAACCTATTCAATGCCTTCCAAAACCAAGCTGGCATTATAGCTGGACTCAATACGCTACTGATATTTGCTTCATCGAAGGAATGTATTTTGTTCCACTAAATGTTAGTATTCCTGCTGAAAATGGATACAAAGATTTGAAAAAAATCTCTTTTTATCAAGTATGTTTTTGGTTTCAAACCTTTTTATTAAGTATTGTAATTTAGTGGACCCCATTTGTTTTAACACTTCTTGGTATAATGTTTACCTTTCCTCGATCCCTCTGGTCATTTGTTAAATGGTCTTCGAGTAAGTTTTACAACTTTAGCAACCATTTTATATTTTTTTTCTCCAGATTTCTGCATGATTGTAATCTTATTTGAAGGCAAAAAAACCAAGAATTCACCTCTTCGTACAAAGTATTTTGTTAAATTTTCTACGGAACATATGTATGAAATGATTTTAAGAAAAACATATGGAAATTTTATCCAACGGTAATAAATAATTTTATTTCAATATAAACTAAAAAGCTTGTAAATTGCAGAGTATGGTCAAGAATATTTGGTTTAACTTGTAGTTATATATTTTTTAAAATTTTGAATATTGTTTGTGTTTTAATTGGGGTCAGATTATATTTTATTTTGGAGCTACATTATACTTTTTTGATTTTAGCTCGTTGTTCTTTCAACCATTGTTGTTGATGGTGATAGTAAAATTTCATTTGGATTTGAAACTATTTATGAAGTAACTTTTGGAAATGGCTGGAAAAATACAGGAATTTTTCTTCGTGTTACAGTATGCCGTTTTGAAGTTAGGGAACTCGGCCTCTTTGGAACAACTGTGTTGGCACCAAAAGTGATTCAATGCGCATTATTTTCAAATTATTATATTGAAAAAATTTATATTATTGGATGGTATGGATTATTTTTACTACTTTGGATTAATATTATCAATCTTGCAAAATTTATTCATCAATTGGTTCCAAAAATGCGTAAAAAATATTTAAACAATTTAATGAAGCATAACGAAAATGCCAATGGATTGTTTGTTCAATTTCTTGGCAGCGATGGATATTTAGCAATAAGATCATTGGTTGCCAATGCCGGCAGCTACATCGCTGGAAAAACCATTTCTCACCTTTTTGACAAATTTTCAAAAATTGAACAAAAATGTTTAAAAAAAATTATTTAACAACAAAAAGTCTTTCTTTTTTTCTTTTATCGATCCAACACAATTTTCCATAGCTCACATTTTTCTTGCTCTCCATTTGTAAATGTTATGTTTATTTTTATCTTTTTTCTTCATATTATTTATCTATTATTTAATCCTTCTTTTTTTATATACATACACAAGAAATCTTTCTTGTGTATGTATATTTCTGTTGTAATTCGTTTATCATTTTCTCAACTTTTTTAATTAATAATTCTAATTAACGTTAATTTAATAATTTTGTTTTTGTTGCAAAAATGTGTATACGGAAGTGAATGAGCTTATAATAAATTAATTTATAAAATAAAATAAAAACTCTTTTTGTACTTTTAAGTTTAAAAATTAAACATTCACTATGTTTTTGTATGTTTTTTTGCTAATGTTGTTTATTGTTTCTTCTCCGAATCATTTTTCCCAAGCAATCTTTTGACATTTTTCTAAAAAAGTCATCCGAAAAAATTGACTTCCTCAAATGTTATATCTGAAAAAAATTGAAACGGCTTTCAAGGCTGTTTAAGGAAGAAAACTTTTAAAAATCAAAATTTTTTTCCTACCAACAAAACTTTAAATTTCAAAAACAAAGTTTTCTTCGAAAATATCGAACAGTTTAAACACATATTTCACAAAAAATTCATACAGAATACACATATTTATCAAAAGTTTTTTTACAAATGTTTATTTTTATTTGTAATTGACAAAACAGTAAAATAGTAAAAAATTATTTTTTTCTTTAATCTAAAACAGCGCATAACCAAAAAAATATTTTAAAATACAAAGCATGTGATCATTTTTGCAAGTTCTTTTTTTTTGTCGAAGATGTTTATATCTTCGTTATTCATTTTTATTTCATCTTTTATAACAAAATGGAAAAAAAAATGTTTCATTAGAAAAGAAATGCCACCAGTTTTTAGTCATGATATTTGAGATGTAAAAGCTAATTTTTTCTAGAAAAGATAATCAAACTATTAAGATAATTGAGAAACATAACAACAGTTAAAAAAAATAATTGTGCGTACAAATTTTTTTTTGGGGGGGGGCAAAAAAATTCCTTCCTTGCTCTTAATTTAAAATCAATAATGCCACATCCATTCCCCGTTTATAAACGTCAGCATATTGAGAGTCCTCTTATTTTCGGACGAATTTTCTACCTCACAAACCATTGTTTGTCTCCCCCACCGAAATATCACAATTGCGCTCATTCGACCCTTTTTTTGTAACTTGACGCATAAGTTTTTTTTGCATTTGTATTATAAAAATAAGTATTAAAGCGTTGGTCGATTTTAAAGGATAATGAGACGGAAGTGGAGACGGAAATTGGAAGAAATGTAAGAAATTTTGAGATTGGTTTCTCATACGTTCTTTTAAAAATTGGCTTTACCGGGTAATTCGGGAGTGTATGTTTTTATCTGTATTTCTTTGATCAAAACGTGAACAGTAATTTGATCTGATGGATCTATTCGTTTGATTCAATTCTCTGGGTTTTTCTCAGTAATTACCGGTAATCTGATTCGTGAAATTTTCCCAGTCCGTTTGTGCTCCATTCATTTTCCGATCCGCTTTCGATTTGACTTGTTTTATCTTTCCGAAATTTTCTTTTAATCTTGCAGCTGAAATAATTTCGGATAAACATTATAGCTTTAACTTTAAAACTTTTAATTAGTGGTTAGGCAGCGCCTCCGCTACCGCCACCGGTGGCGCCACCTGGTCACCATGGCTGGTGGCGAGAAAACACTGACTTTTATTACAAATTTAACTTCCGTTTTTTAGTATATCAAAAAATGATTTTCTTCAATGATGGCGGTAGGGCATATCAGAAATTTGATGCTCTTCCAAAGACAATCATGGATTATTCTTTAAAAAATCTTAAACCTCAACATTTGGTCAAACTTTACGAAACTGCAAAATATTTTTATTATAATTTCCCTCTCAAAATTATTCAGAGTGTTACAATTGAAAATCATCAGACTGAAAAATTCAGTTTTAGAGAAACTGTTGTGGATATCGACAATTTTTCAAAACTGAAAGATTTTTTGATTTTTGATTCATTTTATTGCCGCGATTTTCTCGACCGTTATTCTCTCACTTCGTTTACTAATTTGAAGATCAGAAAATTGGAGTTATTGGAAGATATTTATTTTGTTGATTATAAACATCTGACGAAAACTGAAACAATTCAAGAAGTAAAGATTGCAGGAGTCTATGATCGTCGTGAATTCTATTATTTAAGCATTGAAAAAATTATTGCTGAAGTACCTACCGCAACATCAATTGAGTAGGTTGAATTTATTAGTGCTTAATAGGGCGATTCCCCCGGAAGCAAGCGCGTACCGAGAGGCGAGGTGGGCATTTGATACCCCCAAATCGAGGAATTTTGTTTGTGCCCTATCTCAAACGAAAATGTCCGCCCCGAAAATCGATCTTTACTTCGGCCTTGGCCAAAGGAATAAAAAAGGTGGCCCCCTGGCTAATTTTATCATTTCCCCCTTTACAGTTCTTACTCCGAAAAAACTAAAAACTCGAAATTTTACCATTTTTAAAAAAAAATATTGAAATTAAACAAATTGTGGACTTTTAACACCTTTAAAAAAATTGGATATAAAATTTGTTGGGGAATGAAATGCATTCCCTGCAAAAACTGGGGAATTCCCTAGGAAATTCTCATGATGATTCCCCGGCAAAGGGAAATTCACAACCGTAGTGTTTCAATTTATTTCGTTTTAGAACTCGTGTCAGTGTATTTAAAGAAAATTCTTTGAATTTGTTAATTGCATTAAATCGTAAAGTAAAAATTTATAATTTCGTTATCAAAGGCATTTATGGAACATTTTATGTAAAAGCAGATTTACTCGTTGATTTCTTTTCTGTAAGTTTTCCAAATTTGGCGGACTTTTATCATCGATATTTACTTAACATGTTTTTTTAGAAACATGGGGCTGATAATTGCAATATTCTTCTTGATTTAAAATTATGGCCAGATCAATACAACCCTTATGAATCCAACAAAACACGAACTTACGATTACACCAAACGTATTGCAGAAGTAATTGCAAAGAAAAAGGAAACAACTATTCGGAATTTTTAAATCCCTCTATACTTTGAAAATGCCACCCCAGCCACCGCCTGGCGCCTCGAATTGCCCCACAAATTATTTTCAAAAATGCTCGTTTTTCTTACAATATAAATAAATTATTTTGTGAATGATTTTTTTTTCAGGCATTTTTGTATATTCTTTCTTTTAAGGCAGTTCACCACACTATAGTTTATAGATTTGTGGCCAGCACATTTATTAGGAAACAAAATTTTTATACTCCACAGAGTTATTCTTTTGATTCAATGATAATTAAAACCGGAGAAAATAAAACATTGACATTTCCAGTCAATTCCAACATTTTTACAGCAAAATATATTTCGTCATTATATGAAATCCTTTCCAATTTATTGATTCCCAAATGAATTTTTAAAAATGAGACAAATAAATGTCTGCTTTTGATAGATAAAAACGAGGAGGGATATCCGGAAGGATAAAAGAAGTCCAAAGCTAAAAGCATTTTGTAAAAATATATGCGCAAAACAAAAAAATGAAAGGACAATAAAATGTTGTATTTTCAAAATTTTTTTTTTCATTGAGAAAAAAAATGCAGCAAAAAATTTTAAAAATAAAAAATTCTTTACTACATTTATCTGCCTTTTACATTACAGCAGATGCGACGAAAAAGCTGTTCTTGAATTTTAAAATGAATCCATAAAAATTTGGATTCATTTTACAGTTCATTCGTTTCAGGTCACTATTATTTTCAACCATTGAATTGTGAAATAAAAACGGACATTTTTGTTTCTTAACTTTTGTTATGTTTTGGCATGTATTTTTGCGTTGACAAATACAGTAACCTTAATATTTACCAATCTTTGCATTTGAAAATAATACTTATTTGTGATATTGAAAAAAAAATTTAAATGTTTTTATTATTTTGAATGACTTTACAAAAAAACAGAAAAGAAATAAATTATAAATGAAGGGTACAAACAAAAGGTTGATGTTTAAAGCAATCTTCTGTACTCCATGTCCCATCAGTCAATGACACAGAAACACAATTCCCGCCACCAGAATTATATGGATTACCAAAGTGCCATTGAGTAAATGAAAACTGACTTCCATCTGTCCATGTCCAAATATTTGGGATATACATATCTGTTCCGCCAATCCAAAAGCTTGTTCCAAAGTACGTTCCAGCATATTCTATAACAGAATATTCATTGTATAAATATTTAAAGTTTTCAAATTCAAATTGTAACAAAAAACTTACGAGCAATAAAATTATTTGCAAATTCATCATGAATTGATGTTAAATGTCCCCCTAAATCAGTGCAAGTTTTTTCAGCAACCAAAAATGCGGAAGGAGTATTTTGGAAGAAGTAACAATTTTTTTGCCAATTTATACTTCCACTTGGGCATGACTTAGTAGTTGTTTTTGGTCGGGTTGTGGTTGTTACATATGCGAATGGATCAATACATTTTAGTGGATTTTTGCTGCAATCATTGCAATGATCAGAATTGCAACAACAAATATATTCATTTCCTTGGAGATAACAATAATCAGAATTATGTTTACAAGTTGGAAAAATTCCACCATCATTATCACATCCCATTCGGGTTTTATTATCGGGATATGAAATACTTACACATGCTCGGAAATCTGTAAAACGTTTACCTTTAAATTTTGTATAATCCAAATATCTTTCAATCTAATTATCAAAAGTTTTTAAAACTTGATGTATATTCAGAGCTGGGCAATAGCCGGCTATTGTTGCTGTTCTTAATCTTACGTAGCCAAATTTTTAGTGAAAGAAAAAAATGCAGGATATTGTCCAGCTCTGTGTATATTATTTTATAGTAGTAGAAAATTAAAAATAGGAAAACTTGTTGACAAATTTGCATGAAAATCTCCAAAAACAATACTTACCAATTTCATGTAAGCCACACCAATGATCATAATCGTAATCAAATAATTGTCCAGTGTTAATATCATATGTCCCTTTAGCACAATACCTTCCTGTTAAACCTGGTTTTATTACTTTTGAATATGAGAATGGTAAAGTAATAAATAAAATAAATAATGAGACAACAAAAATCAAATTCATTTTTAAACAATTAATTTTTTCAATCTCTTTCTTTTTGTTGCCTTTTGTTTCCAAAAACTGTTTCTTTGTTCCTTTTTATATTCGAGTAACAATTGACAACACAAAAGTTCTTATCTCAAAATGAATTACTCTGCATAATAATATCACATTGAATAAAAGACCAGAAAGCTTAAAAAAGTCAATTGACAATTGTTTAATGCTTTTCTTATAAATATTTTCGAGATTTGAGTAAATATGAGTAATTGATATAAAAATATAAACTTTTTAGTGTTCCATATTATTTTGTATATTTTAACACAAAAAAACATATTTTTTTGCAAAATTCCGCAAAATGTAATGGATGGCTCTAATGGTGAAAATGCGTAATGTCGTTGTTTATTGAAATACAACAAATAAAATATTTTTCGTATTTTTCCAACCAGAGTTTTTGCAGTTCTTTTTTTGTGTTAAAATATACAAAAAAATATGAAACACTAAAAAGTTTATATTTTTATATCAATTACTCATATTTACTCAAATCTCGAAAATATGTATAAGAAAAGCATTAAACAATTGTCAATTGACTTTTTAAGCTTTCTGGTCCTTTATTCCGTAAAAAAAA